>JAUMJL010001107.1:0-299061 GCA_033558185.1 Dromococcyx pavoninus | reverse complement strand
GGGCGGGCTGTGTGCCCATTGGTCAGGGGCGCGGCGGGGCGGGAGGATCTATGCGCCCGTTGGTCAGTGGCGCGGCGGGGCGGGCAAGACTCTGCTCCTATTGGCCGGTGGGGAGAGGCGGGCGGGCTCTGCGGCGCGGTGGGCGGAGCGGGCGCGCTCTGCGGCGCCTCCGCCCCCGGGGGAGGGAGGAGCCGGGGCGGCCTCGCCCGGCGGCCCCGGCATGAAGGAGCCGGCCCAGCCCCGCGGCGCCCCTTTAAATCCGCAGCGCCGCCCGTAGCGCAGCGTCGCGCCGAGCATCCTCCCGCAGCCCCCGGCGCTATCGGCGGGGTGGGACCGCGCAGCCCCTTGTGAGTGTCCCCGGGTCCTCGGGCGGGTGTTGGCCCTTCCCGGGGCGCGGGAGGCCCGCGGGAGCCTCGCTCCGGCCTCCCGAGGGTGGGGGGTTCGGCACGGCCCGCGCTCTCCTCGCAGAGGGCGGGGGCTGCGGCCTCTCCCGGCCGCGGGGCTGTGGGGCCGGGGTCGGGGCCGGGGTCGCGTCCCTCCCCGCCGGCTCCGCTCGGGGCTGTCCTTGGCCCCGGCAGCGGCAGGGAACGAGGGGCAGTAAGGCTGGGGAGGGGGCTGGAGAACAAAGCCTACGAGGAGCAGCTGAGGGACCTGGGGGTGTTTGGCCTGGAGAAGAGGAGGCTGAGGGGAGACCTCATCACTGTTTGCAGCTGCCTGAAAGGAGGCTGTGGTGAGGGGTGTTGGCTTCTTCTCCCAAGTGAGAGGCGACAGGACGAGAGGAAATGGCTTCAAGTTGTGCCAGGGGAGGTTCAGGTTGGCCATCAGGAAGAATTTGTTCACTGGAAGGGCTGCCCGGGGAGGGGGTTGAGTCCCCATCCCTGGAGTTGTTTAAAAGATGGGTAGATGAGTTGCTCAGATATAGGGTTTAGTGGTGGACAGGTGGGGTTGGACTCGATGGCCTCAAAGGTCTTTACACAGAATCATAGAATGGTTTAGGTTGGAAAGGACCTTAAAGCCCATCCAGTTTAGTGGTGGACAAGTATGGTTGGACTTGATCTCAAAGGTCTTTTTCAACTAAGCAATTCTATGAATTCGTGCTTGCTTCAAAGAAACCACGGGCAGTGGTTCCTCAATGCTCCCTGTGTGCTGGTGCTCCAGGGCAGCTCCAGAGCTACCCTCAGCCACAGGGAGCAATTGTGGTTCCTTTCAAGAGAATAGCTGGAAGAAAATGTTTCTCTCTGTGGCAGCGCGATAACATCTCATATAATTAATTCTCTTTTGTTTCCTTGGGCAGTGTTTTCATTTGTAACTCCTGTTTCTCCTTTCCTCCCCTATTCCTACCAGAGCAATCATGTTTGAAATTAAGAAGATTTGCTGCATTGGTGCTGGTTATGTTGGTGGGCCAACCTGTAGTGTTATTGCACAGATGTGTCCCAACATCAAAGTTACCGTTGTGGATGTCAATGAGGCCAGAATCAATGCCTGGAATTCAGATACGCTCCCAATCTATGAGGTAAACGTGTCTCACTCTTGTCTCTTCTTCCAGCCAGTGTTGCATCTGCTTCCCTCCCACCACATGGCATTTCCACAAAGCTGGCTTCTGAAGATCAGTAAGGGTAGCACAGTGCTGTCCTTCAAAAAGAATATTCTGGAACAGCTCCTTGTCGCTACTGCTCATTAAACATTTTTTTTTAAAATACCTGTCTGCACTGGATATATTAAGTTATTTAAGCATTATCTATGAAGAGCCTAGTAAGGAAAAATGCAATTACATCTAGTGAATTGTGCTAAAGCATGCTGACTTTCTTTTGGGGCATAGCTTAACCATAACATAGTCCTCTTACTCAGTTATAGGTACTAGCTGTGTTGTAGCACCGTATGAATGTGTAATGCTGTGTGGGAAGTTTTATTCCCAGTCTGAATAGTGCCAGAATCCAGAATTCAGCCCACCTTAGCCATATTGTAAGACAGGGACAGTCATGTTCCTGGCTCACTTGTACCGTAAACCTCCGGTCTGCCCTGGGGAGACTGGACAGGACTAAAATGATCTTTAAATGTGTCACACTGTTGCTCCTTCATTACAGAAGGACTTCAATTTGAAGACACAAAGTATTTTTCTGTTTTACTTCTCTTAGCGCTTAGTATTTTTCACCTTTTCACCTTTAAAGAATTGGTTTCTTCTTACCTTTATGAGATACAGTTTTATGGATTTGGGTTCTTTAATGAGAGTGAAAACTTATTTTTCACTCTGCTCCCAGAGACAAGGTGCATTGCCTGGTACTAACAGCTGCTTTTCTGCTATAAGAATTCTTCTGAATCCTGTCTGTGCTTTAACCCTAACATAGTTTTTTTTCTCTCTTAAAACCAAACTTATACTGTGACCTTTTAAGCAAGGATGAACACACCTCCTTTGTCATACATATTCAAAGGAAAATACGTATAGTGCTCAGATTAGCAGGTGAGACCTAAATAAAGATCATGAAATCAAGTGCTTTGTTTTTATGAACACTTAGACTGAATGAGTTAAAGTAGAGCCAGTCTTAGCATGTTTTTTTTTAAAAAAAAAAAAACAAACCACAACATCTGTTTCCTGGAATGGTGTCCTTTGCTTACAAAGAATATACAAAACCAGCCAAGGATTACTTCAGACAGCTGTAAAATTGAGTCATTGAACCACTGAGGATTTTTGTATTTTCTGTTTTGGGTTTTTTTTCCAGCATCAGAAATTGTCTAGTGGGCTGCCTTTCTGTTTCCATCCTAGTGTTCCATAGTTGGAACATTTGATGGGTTGCAACACCTTTTATTCTGTCTGTGCTGACCTTTGTTTTCCTTTTAAGTAGGTATTTAGTAGAAAGTGAGACAGCAAAAATGTCTTGCATAAGAAGGCTTCTGCTTTGTTTTTCTCTCTCTTCCTTCAGTGAACCTTTGCCCTTCTGGCACTTACTCAGATAACTCATGTCATGATGGGTGTATCTCAAACTGGAGGCCAGATTGCCAGGTTACAGTGTGTGACTTTATTTTTCAAACAAAAAATAAAGGCTTCTTTTATCTTTGACAACTGTATCTTAGCTAAATAACTTTGTAGACCATTCTAATATGGAAGCTTTCTCACATACACATGGCCGCCTGTTCCTCTGGTCCAAGTGGAGATGCTAAAGGAAGGGGAAGAGTTCTGGCACTGCATGTGTCTCTTGAAAGAATCTCATCAAATTGTGGTTGTGATTTTTTTTTTTTCCATGCTCTGGGTGTGGTGCCAGTAAGTTTAATCTGGTCCAAACATGAGTGGTTGCCAAAAAGAGTGGTCTTTATCTCCTCTGTGTCTCTGCTGTCTGTCTTTCACAGGATCTGGTTTGGCTAATTTGGTGGAAGTCTTCTTTGTGTGGTTTTGGGTTTTTTTTTTGTGCTGAATCTGAGTACTGTGTGCAGTTTTGGGTGCTGTGGTATAAAAAGGATATAAAGCTACTGGAGAGTGTCCCGAGGAGGCTACAAGACTGGGGAAGGGTCTGGAGGGGAAATCATACGAGGAGCAGCTGAAGTCACTGGGTCTGTTCAGCTGGACAAGAGGAGGCTGAGGAGGGACCTCATCGCCCTTCACTGCTTCCTCACAGGGGAGGAGGAGGAGCGGGCGCTGAGCTCTGCTCTCTGGTGACCGGTGACAGGACCCGAGGGAATGGCAGGAAGGTGCCAGGGGAGGGTTGGGTTGGACATTGGGAAAAGGCTCTTCCCCCAGTGGGTGGTGGAGCCCTGGAACAGCTCCCCAGGGAAGCGGTCACAGCCTGACAATATCCCAGCAGCATTTGCCCAGTGCCCTCAGACACACGGTGGGAGTGTTGGGGTGTCCTGTGCCGGGACAGGAGAGGGACTCGATGGTCCCTGCGGGTCCCTTCCACGTTCTGTTATTCTATGAATCAGTTTTGGGTTTGATGTTCGAGGGGATTATAGCTGAGGGAAAAGGAGGGTTGGGACCACCTCTTTTTGTTTGCAGCCTGGGGAAAATTGTAAGGCTTCTTGAATCTATTTAACATGACTCTACAGGTATTTTTCTAATTGTTGCTCATGGTGATAGAATTGAGCATGGGAGTAACTGGAGCCTAAAATCTTGTTGTGTAAATAACAGTTCAGTGTGGCTGTACATTTTGAGACAGCATTTTGAGTGTTTTGAATGAGAGGTGTTTTTTTTTTACTATGTAAATCTACAAGAGCTTTATTTTACATCTGTCAGACTGAAGACATGCCACACTGGGCAAAAAAATAAGTCTTTCTGTATCCGAACTGATGGTTTGGGTATACAATTTACTCTTCTTCTAATTGCATTAACCTTAACTACGTTTTTCTACTTTTTTTCAGCCAGGGTTAAAAGAAGTGGTAGAATCGTGTCGAGGAAGAAACCTCTTCTTTTCCACCAGTATTGATGATGCCATTAGAGAAGCTGATCTTGTATTTATATCTGTAAGTTTAATGGGGAAAGGTGGTTGTGTGTGTGGCTTTGTTTTGTTTTTTCTTATCAAATCATTATGGCAAGAGGCTTTTCTTCTGTCATATAGATGCAGTTAGTTAGCAATGTCATGTCACTGTGTCACTTTTCTCCTTGTCTTTGTACTATGGGAAAAGTGTTAAGTAAGGTATTTATTTTCTTTTTATCTGTTTCTTGTAGCCAGCAGAATATTTGACAAATGAACAGGCTCTAAGTGGAAATGATAATGTTGATTTTTCAGCTTGGTTAGACGTATGAGGTCTTAGAGCAGAAAATAGTGCAGATCTGTCACTGCAGCGTTATCCCTGAAATATTGATATGATTCCTAGAAAAGGATGCAAAATCATGTAGTGATTTTTGGGTTACAAAGATGACTTATTTCTAGAAGATATAAAACAAGTGTATTAATGGAAGAGGGGCTGACTTTATTTTCTAGCTTTATTTCTAAGCTATTGACACCACTAGGAAGACGATCCAGTCAAACATTGACCTTCTGTAATCTAGAAGGTTGTTCCTAATGCAGAATCCAAAAGATTGATTGCTATTCATCTTGGTAAGCCACAGATGAGTTATTTTTGTCACTTACGTCCTCCTTTTTTGAGAGCTCCTCTTTGTTTGGGCACTTCAGTACAGAGCATTTTCTGATTTTCTGGTAGCGTTTTTCTCCATTCATTAGGTCTAAAATGAATGCTATTTGGCTGCATGACTGCCACTGATACAGCCCATGTATTGCCACCTGTCCTTGGCTTAAAACATGCTGTTGTGTTTTACATGTTGTTCCCATTCCTTCTTTCAGTTTGTAGTGAAAAGGACCCTCTGTCTTCATCTAAATGACATATTTTTCCCTCGTGTTGCCTTTTGTGTGTACTTCAGTATAGCAATTTCCAGCAGCTCTACACTTAGGTTTTGCTGCAAAGTGGGTTTAAACCATAACTGCCTTACTAGCTGCAAGAGTCTTATAATGTGAATTTTTGCACTCTTCATGTGGGACAGGAAACAAAAGCTGGCTGGGTGTCATCACGATTATTGGTGTAATCACAATTACTGGTGTTTCCAGAATAAGGACTGAGTTTCACCAAAGCTTGCAGAGCTGCTATGAATTGCTCTTGTTTAAGTTTTGTTTGAGTAGAGGCCAGTGAGCTTTCTTCAGAAGACAAAATGTGTAACTGAGAAAGCTAATAGCTGTTCATCTGGTAAGGTAATGAGAATAATTCTGGGGTAGAAGAAAGCTGAACTCTAGGAAGGAAAATATGGAATCGTAGAATGGTTTGGGTTGGAAGGGACCTTTACAGGTCATCCAGTCCAACCCCTCTGCAGGAGGAGGGGCATCTTTAACCGGATCAGGTTGCTCAGGGCCCCATCCAACCTGACCTTGATTGTATCCAGGGATGGGGCCTCCACTAGCTCCCTGGGAAACCTGTTCCAATGTTTCACCACCCTCGTTAAAAAATTTCTTCCATATATCCAGTCTAAATCTACCTTCCCTTAGTTTAAAACCATTACTTCTTGTCCTGTCACAATAGGCCTTGCTAAATGTCTGTCATTCTTAATTTCACCTCGTCAGTAGCTCTTGTGCCAAGAGACCTATAACATTTCTTCCCCCCTGTGTCTGTAACTAGGTGAACACTCCAACAAAGACCTATGGCATGGGAAAAGGCCGAGCAGCTGATCTGAAGTACATTGAAGCTTGTGCT
This sequence comes from Dromococcyx pavoninus, assembly GCA_033558185.1. NCBI lineage: Eukaryota > Metazoa > Chordata > Aves > Cuculiformes > Neomorphidae > Dromococcyx > Dromococcyx pavoninus. Next base: position 292,893 of record JAUMJL010001107.1, on the reverse strand, counting down.
AGGCGAATTGTACAGAACTCAAATGGCTATAAAATTGTCACTGAGAAAAGCACGGTTCCAGTACGTGCTGCGGAGAGCATTCGTCGGATATTTGATGCTAACACTAAGCCGAACTTGGATTTGCAGGTAAGCAGCACCTTGGAGCTTGTATTTAAAGGCTGGTTGGTGCTTTTGGCTTTTATCAGTTTTCTTTATTTTTGTGCCTGTAGGTGCTGTCTAACCCAGAGTTCCTTGCAGAAGGAACAGCCATCAAGGACTTGAAGAACCCAGACAGAGTGCTCATTGGTGGAGATGATTCTCCAGAGGGACAGAAAGCTGTCCGTGCTCTTTGCGCTGTTTACGAGCACTGGGTACCCAAAGAAAAAATCCTCACAACAAATACCTGGTCATCAGAACTTTCTAAACTGGTTAGTGCTGCTCTGCAATGAGCAAGGGGTGTAAGTGACACAAAGCTCAGAAGCAGAAGTTCAGGGATGTGGAGTGATGCAGCTCGGAAAGACAGATGAGGTTGGGAGGGCCCGGTATATGTGTCAAAGATTATTCATCTTTTCCAATTAGCTCAGTTGAGCTAAGAGATGATATCAACTTTACATTAAATCCTTTCCTCGCTTTTATTGCTGTGTTATTACCAAGAGTAAGACTCTATTGCTGCAGAAATTGGTTACCATCATATAATATTTCAAACTCTGCAATTTGGGCATTACATTATTTTGCTTAGATCCCATTGACTGGCATTTGTGTATTAAACTAGTTATGTTACTATTTTGTATCTTAAGAGTTACATAGATACTAAAGTAATACTTCCAGTAGTGACTCCCTTTGGTCTGTGGGTATCTTGGTTTCTGGAAAAATCAATTTCTCTTTCCTGTGTTTCTTATTTACAGGCAGCTAATGCTTTCCTTGCCCAAAGAATCAGCAGCATTAATTCAATCAGTGCTCTGTGTGAAGCTACAGGAGCAGATGTTGAAGAAGTAGCAAGAGCTATTGGAACAGACCAAAGAATTGGAAATAAGTTTCTCAAAGCCAGTGTCGGTAAACAAAAAAATCCTTTTTTCTTCTGGGCTTCTGTTTCATAGTACTGTTGTGAAGTGATCTGATTGTTTAAAAACTTCTGCAGCAGGAGCATGTGAAAATATTGCTGTAGGGCACTAGCATAAATCATTGTGATTCTGGTAAAATATCTAGGACTGAGGTTGCTCTACACCCTGGCTATGTAAAACCAGAGAGTTTAGAGTGCGTGGTTTATCCTGCCTGGAACACTGGAAAGAAAAGTTGCAGCTTTGTTTTTTCTGAAGGAACACTGATGATAGTGCTCTTCAAGATGTTTTCCCAATTGTAATTGCTGCAATTTTGTTCAGGAATTGCTGCCAATGGCCTGAGGAAGGGAAAGCCTCTGGGTCAGAAGGTGTGATGGCAGATTGTAATTTGTAGGATGGATTAAGTTGTTTAGATTTATTAGTGTATGATGGAGTGGTGACCAGGATAACAAACTGTCAAACTTGTGAAACAAACCTATATGGCTACATGCTAGAAAGTGTGATTTCAAAATAACTTTATTAAATATAACCTCTCTTAGAGCCTATGCAAGAGTGAGAAAGGGTTAGCAAATGCATGGCCAAAAATCCTAGTGGGTTACTGTAATTCCTTTTACACTTTATGGCTTCTGGGACTCTGCTGAGCAAAGTTCTAGGGGTCAAGGATCCCTCTAATTGTCTCAGTTTTCTCTTGATCAGCTGTGGTGATCTTTGGTTCTTAGCGATGAATAGATGTTCATTTGGAAGTGGGAGAGGAGAGACCCTAATCTTAAGTGTTCACCTAAATCTCTAGGTGAGGGGAGAGCAAACCCAGGAGCTTCCCCACCCACTCAATAATCAAGAACTAGTGGCTATCTTACCATATGTTTCCCTGAGAGTGGGTTACAACTTCCATTGATTTCAGCAGAACCTGAAGTAGATTTTAGGGCTTCTGTAACTGACAAAGAAAGTAGGTCCTGGAGTTGGATTTTTAGATATTCTTAAGGTTTTCATTTGCTAGCAGTGAAATACTGGCAAAAATTATAATCCTATGTCAATCATTGTCAAAACCTACTTGATCCCAAAGAATGGGTTAGAATAATACTTTAGTCGCCTGGAAAATAACTATTTTCTCTTTCAGGGTTTGGAGGTAGCTGTTTTCAAAAGGATGTCTTGAATTTAGTGTACCTCTGTGAGGCACTGAACCTACCTGAAGTAGCCCGCTACTGGCAACAGGTACAAATTCATCATGGATTTTTTTGAGAGGGTGTTTTTTTTAATTTCTTTTTCTCAGCATTAAGCTTTTCAGCATTGCCCACATTTAATCTGTGTTGCAGCTGTAAGGAGCAGATACCATCATGTTGATTATCTGTACCTTTTAGGGCCATCGGTGTCTGGGAGAGGTTTGGTTCAGTGTAGGACTTCAATGCATTGGCATAGTAGGAAAGAGAAGGAACCCTAGATTCTGTTTGCTTCAAGAACTCCTGCTTTTAGTCAGCATGAGGTGCAAGCACACAACAGGCAATCCCTGGAGCAGCAGGAGCTGCAGGAACTTAAGTTACATAAATCAAAATCTGATGAATATGAAAAATTAATACTACCTTGAAAGACAAATTGGTTTGGCTCTGACCTTTTTGATCACAGGGGTCCTTCTCAAAGTGCAGCCTACTTAGTATCTTGGCAACCCAAAGGCACAGGAACACTTAAGCTTTGCTCTGTGTGGAGGTGGGCTTTTTCTTTAACAAAAGCCTAAAAGGTTGCATTTTTAATGTAAACAAACTAGTTTAAAGCGCTTTTAATGCTTTTATGCTCTCCTATTATGTTTGAAGAGCAACTCTTTGCAGTGTTTCTATATGGCTTGTTAAGCTGTGGACAAATTGGATAGCAAGAACAGCTGCTGCAGGGTTAGGATTAAGTAGGGATAACATAACAGTGTTCATGTAGTGCAGCCCCTTACCTGCACCTCCTGCTGCTTCCTCAGAGCAAGGACACCTGGCAGAGGTGTCTGCCCCAGCCCACAGTGGTCAAGCAGTCTGAGGCATGCACAGGAGTGTGAACCCCTTCTTTGTGGGCTGAGTGCTGCTCTGCCAGCAGCTCATCCCAGTGCACACACGTGACCAGTCGCAAATTCTGGAGGATATGCTGATTGGAGCACCCCCAGAATCCCAACTTTGATTCTCTCTGGCCTTTAGACAGGACAGGGCTCTCTAACACTAAAGTCTTCATTCCTTGGAAGCATACCTACTGTTCCTCTTGTCCTGTCAGCCATCATCTTTGTCCCCCTTACCACACTGTTGAATTGTATAGATCTCACTTTTATTCCTTTTCCTTAAATATCAATAATTCACCAATATCTTTCTACTGTGTTGTTTATACCTCGTTTTTCTTTGGCTGCTGCTGTTAATTCTTGATTTGGATTGAAAGACACAAATCTGAGAGGGAAGTGCAGTTCTTTGAATCTTGGCTCGGTGGGAGAGCCTCCCCTTCCTATTCTGCACTTAATCCAGTGGCCTCTGTGTGTTAAGGGCTGGAGATCAAAGCATGAAGCAGGCTGGGGAGGGTAAGGGAAAAATCAATCAGAGGGATTGAACCCACCTTATTGTAATAACACAAGCGAGGCACTTAATCTGGTTTAACCACACTAATTTTGTGTACTGAAGTCTGCTAAAGCCTAAAAATGTTCTCAAGATTGTTACACATGGCATGTAAGGAGGTGTAGGTCTGGCAATGGGTTGTCCATATGACATCAAGTATTCCTAACGTTGAAATTGCTTTCCATGTTTCTACCTGAAATACAATAAGTTGTAGAGTAAAAAAAGGCAATCTGAAAAAATCCCAGCCTTTGAACTATTTGATGCACAATAGTATGTGTGTGTATCTGTACATCTACAGTCACTGTTTAAAACAGAATTTGTCTCAGAATTTGATATATTATCTTTGTATTACTTATGATAATGAGTGAAAATACTTAGCTTTCTGTTTTAGAACTTGTGTGGGTAGCTTGGCTTGGTTGTTGGTAGAATCTGTTTATAGTCTAATGGCTCCCTTCTGTACCATCATGTTTTCTACAATTTCAGGTAATAGACATGAATGATTATCAGAGAAGAAGATTTGCTTCCCGCATTATTGACAGCTTGTTCAATACTGTCACTGATAAGAAGATTGCTATTCTAGGGTTTGCATTCAAAAAGGACACTGGGGACACAAGGTAAGAAAGTGAATTCAGTTCACTAAGGTGATTCCCTACATTTGTCAGCAGCTGTGCAGCTAGACCTCCAGAAGGCATTGCATTAATAAAAATAGATCAGATATGGGACTCTTAGCCTCTTGGGACTGAATTGGTTTGTTACAGGGATCAGTCTTTCGTGCATGGGTGAGATAATTGATTCTTGAACTCTACACCATACCTGAACTGTTCAGAATCTAGAGCAGATATTAACTTGCATGAGCAAAGGTAGACTTTTGACAGAGTCCTTCCATTCTCCACAGAAAAGAATGCAAACATTTTTGCAATTGGTTCTGAATTGCTATGTGAAACCCAAGTTTCAGCTCTGTTTCCGAAAAGTGGTTAATTGTTTTCCTGTAAAGCTCAAATTTGATAGAACTCTCCATCTGCAGTTTGTGGGGAATGCTTACAAGCCTAAAGTCTTGTTAATTATGGTCAATGGGAGTCCAGAGGCCTAATCTCTTGCATGACTCAGCAAAAGAGATGTGAACTTGTTTTTCATATTACTCCTTGGTGTCCCTCAAGACTTCAAGTTTTCAGCTGGCATGGATACCCACTAAGATGTTTAATGTAAAACTGGTGTAAAAGCTTTGGCATTGCATATCATGACACCTGATTTCATTACTTAGACCATGCTGTCTGCTTCTCTAACTGATTGATTCACTCTCCTAGAGAGTCATCCAGTATCTACATTAGCAAGTATTTAATGGATGAAGGAGCAAAGCTCCATATCTATGATCCTAAAGTACCTAAGGAACAAATCATCTTGGATCTCTCACACCCAGGTGTCTCAGAAGATAACCAAGGTAAGAAGGCTCATGTAAAGTTTATTTTCCCCCTGCTTCTTTCCATGCCCTATTTTAAAAATAAAAAACATCTGTCTAATTTTCGCTGTGGTGGTGATGTGCTGTTGGTTAGAGGATAGTCATAGCTCAGAGGATTACTAGAGCTCTTCCCCCTTTTCCTGTAGCTTATCTAGATAAGTGTTAATCCTTTGTATTTCTCTTTTCATAATTTTTGATTTGGTTACATGCAAAGGATTTTTTCTCTACATAATTAAAAGGAAGATAAACAACAGTGTCTAGAAGGGGGTACTAGTGTTGTTCTGTCAGCTCCTTTGTTTACCAAGTCCTGTCTTGCCTTTGTTCTTGCTTGCATATCTAAAGTAGAAATATATAATTCTGGAATTCACTTTAGAGCATTCTCCTCTGCATCTCTCATATCAACTCCAAATTATTTTTTCCCCTTAAATTCAGGAAGACTTTAAAGTAACCATCTATGACTAGAAATATATTGGGGAGAAGCAGGGGGTGTTTGGGATTTTTTTCTATCCTTATTGGGGATGGGGAGAAGGATAGATCAGGCCTCTAGACATGAAGAGAATGGAGGAAAAAAGAGCTGTGACGAAGCCTGAAGGGTGTGTTATTGAACATGCCCTTGAATTGCAGAGGGAGCAGAGGGCTGCCTCTAGGCAGCTGCTGAGGCCCCTGGTGAGCCGTGTGTTCCCTAGTGTGAGCTGAGTGATAACAGCACATCCCAGTTCCCATTTATTGTACAGGCAATGACCTCTGAGGGTTGGCATTGGAACACTCCGGAGTAACCTCTAATTCTAGAGGTGCTCTTGACTGTTTAAATCAAATTTGAATGCTTAACTTCAAACACTTCAGTGCTCTGACTCTATTATGCCAAGTACAAGCTGCTTTCATTTAAATAAGTGAAATCAAAGTGACAAACGTCTTCCTAAAAAGCATCTCTAGGTGAGTGACTTGAAACTCCTTTGTGTAGGGCAAGGAAAGACTCGTCTGCCAGGAGTGCAGCAGATTGATGCTAAAGATGTGTGCAGAATGAAACTTTATTGTCTGTCTGTTACAGTGTCTCGGTTGGTCACTATAAGTAAAGATCCCTATGAAGCCTGTGATGGAGCTCATGCCCTTGTAATTTGCACTGAATGGGACATGTTTAAGGTAAAGGTTATCTTCAGCTTAAACAAAAGGAAAAAGAGAGAGTGTTATGCTACTTCTTCATTCTGTCTGCTTTAATTGGCCTTTCCAGGAGTTGGATTATGAACGTATTCATAAGAAGATGCTGAAGCCTGCATTTATCTTTGATGGTAGGAGAGTTCTAGACGATCTTCACAATGAGCTACAAGTCATTGGTTTCCAGGTAACTGGCTGAGTGATGCTGTTTCTTATGTTTTTTATCTTCTGCTCTCTTCCCTCTTGGATTCTCACCCTCTGCAATGACTGAGGGAGAAAAACTTCAGGTGAGGCTTTGAATCTAAAGTCATCTGTGCTTAAGTCTCTTCACTAATGCTGTGTTTCTGCATTATCTTACTGTTTTCATGGAATGCTCTGGTATAATCCAAGCTACACCAGACTATGCCATCAACATTCAGCAGTATAAGCGTGCCTTCAAGCACTTCTAGCATAGACACAGTGTGACTAGTACTAAAATCACCTGATCCCTGAGTAATCTGGTAGAAGCATCTCAGCCAGACATGATCAGAACAAAATCTCCAAGCCAGGTCAGATGCATATTTCAGTCGTGCTTCATTCTGTGCTCTACTGAGTACTGTGATTACTTGTGTAATGACTATAGGCTTTCCCTTGTGATATTTTTTCCCCCTGCATTAAACTAAAGTTTTTGACATTGTTTGTGACCAGGCTTGCATAAATTGATTTAACGAGTCAATTGATGCTGTTGCAGGCAAATATGGCCCATACAGGTCATGGGACTGTTTAAACAACTGTTTTTCAGAGTTAACTCTGATGTCTATCTAGAATATATTAATCAGGTTTCTGTTAAATTTAAAACAGTTGAAGTATTTTTGTCTTTCAGTGCTTTGCATCTGAGCTGCTCTACTTCCTCAAGAGGAAAGCTACAGCTCTCCTTATTTACTTGGTGTCTGAACTGTTTTGATAGTTTGTGTTTTGTCCTCTACAAGCACTTAGTGATTTACATGAATCTCCTAGAAATGAGGGGAACCTGTCTCCTTGGTTTTTGCCCTACCTGGCTTATCTGTGTGTTCGCTTTGTTAAGTCTTTTCTCTTACATAGTTGGCTGCCTTCAGCCTTTGAGTTTTATTGTTTCAAAACCAACCTGCTGCATTTAAGGAGGGGGAAAAGCTCCTCCCATCTTAATTTACTGCATAGAGATTTCTAGACAGAAGAGGCCAGACCCCCGCTCTTCAGAATACTCAGATATTTCAGTATTTGTACTGGTGGGCCTATGGAAGCTGAAGCACATGAATGTTCAAATGGATAAGATGCTGCTTTAAATAGTAAAAGCAGACCCTGTGAAAGGCTGTTTTTAAAAGACCCTTTGCAACTCCAGTCCCAGAAACTGTCCCTGGGCACACTGCTTTCTGGCTTGTATTCTGGTGTTTATGAAGGTAATTGTGGTTCCAGACTTAATTTGTAGGTTCCTCATAGGCAGACACGATTGTGTTATCTTATCACACTCACTTGTTAAATGTGTTTTCTCTTCCAGATTGAAACAATTGGTAAGAAGGTGTCAGCCAAAAGAATTCCTTTTGCTTCTTCATGTGAAATTCCTAAGTTCAGCCTTCAGGACCCACCTGTCAAAAAGCCTAGAGTATAATGTGTAATAGGTACTGAAGGAGTTCTGTGGACCTTCTTAGTGACAATAACTGTAAGCCTATGCTTTTTTTAAGGCCAGATATTTTTCATAAACAAAAACCCAATTTTACACTAGAAATGGTACCTATTACATGTGAATTCAGTCTATTTTCAAATTTCTATTTTTATAGCAATTTTTTTTGTTACTGAAGATGGTACAAACCTGTTTTTAATAATGAATCATCTTGTAAGTGCAAAAGTTACCTTCAAACTGCATATTTCTGCTTCCAGAAATGTTCCTAAACTGCACTTTAAATGTTTCAAGTGACACGAAAGCAAAAGAAATGGAGTATCTTTTACTTCAGCCCAGTTATGGACAGCGACTGGGAGCTTTGCTCTCACCAGTTTTTCATTTTCTTTTGGGGTGATTCTTTGCCCAGTTAAATGCTTGCTCTGACTGGCATTGAAGTAAAAAAGTAAGTTCTAAGTGAATTTGGTAGGATTTGGGCTGAGCCCTAAAGCAGAGCTGACTGAAAGTAATACCCTGATCCTGGTTGGGATCCACGAGCTCTGATGCAATCCAAACTGCCTCCGTTGGGAGGCCAGATGGTTCTGCAGGCATCTATCATGTAATTAATGACAGTGGAGTAGCACCTATTGGCTGATCCACTGGCAGATCCTCACTTCTGATTCTTTCGTTGTCTATGCCTACATTCCATGTGCAGCCACATAAATTATTCACCTAATCAGATTCCTGGGGCAAGTTTTTCCTAAGTTACAAGAATACAACCCATCTTCAGCAGAGGAACATTCTATTGAGTTGAATTTAAGCAGAATTACCTTAATTTGGTGTCAGTCTAAATGGAAAGCAAATGTTGGCTTCAAAGCTACCTGGTGGTTATTTTTATTCCTTCCTTTCTGCTCACGTACTTCAACTGAAAGCAGCTTTCTTAATGAGCCTGCAAAAATTGTTCTCTGCTGTTATAAAATTATTAAAAATAAAAATTCAGCCCCATAAATCAGTCAGCTTGCTACCTCATTTAATTAGCAGGAATGAGTACTTCCTACGTTATCTTGATATTTTTGCCTTTGTTATTACTTTATTTCTACTTTTTTTATTATTCTCAATTGACCAGTGCTATTAAAATCCTTGAGATGACATAGTTTGTGTTTGGCTTGTGGCATGGGGTTGTGAGATGGAGGGGAGCATAGAGAAGGATGATCATGAACAGGTTTCAGACTAGAAGGCATAGATGTCTTAGTTAACTATAGCAGTGTTGGGATGTTAGAGTATTATCCTGTAACTAGTGATGTGATAACTCCTGGAGTTATTCAGGTGTGCCTTTCAGCATGCTGTATCAGTAGTCAAACAGAGCATAAGATCATTGTTGTCTTGGTAATGAGTTCTATTATCATAACTATTTACACACAGAAATTTAGACACAATTTAAGCTTTAGGACATACTTGAAGATTTAGGGCACTTGTGTAACAGTTTGGGTAGACAATGCAAGACATGGTTATCTGAAATAACTATCCTTGAACCAGGCGCTTTCATTCTGCAGTTAATGGCTTTCATGTAGGGACATTCTCATGCAGCAATAACTCAGAGCTCTGGGCAAATATGCCTCGGGCTCTCTGTCCTACCATAACATTCTTGGGAATGATGGGGGCTTAAAATCAAACTGTCATCTTTCATCATCCTGTCTCCTTTTCCCAGTTCAGCAGCGTTGCTTTCATACAACACCCACAGAGGTTAACCAACCCTGTGATACAGTTGTGGTACCTGTAAGTGTTGTAATCCAACAGGTAGGTCACCCTGTCTTTGCAGGTAGGCATTCTGTTAACTACCTCTGCCCCCATAGCACCTGGTAGGGCAAATGGGTCACTTCTCCTTGGGGATTGAGAAGAGGGTACTGACAAGTTGTGCTTTAAGGTTCTCCTGCCCTGAGCTATGTTCAGGGTAGCACAGCCCTGCTTCAGGGCTCAGCTTAACAGGGAGGGTGAGCAGAGGGTTCAGAAAATCAGGATGCTTTTCGGGAACTTGCAGCCAGCTGCAACAGTAGTGCCTCTGTATGGGCCCTGTCCTCATCAGTTTGAAGCAGATGGATGAACTATTAAACTGGTCTGTAAAATGTTCCTGTGAGGAATGTGCAAGAACTGTAAAGCTGGTCAGTGTTCCCGAGGCTTCCCAGGGCTCTGTGCACACTGTCTGAAGGAGACAGAGGAGCTGGGGACTGTGTCCCTATTGTCAAAGCCTGCGGAGTGACTGACTCATGGCTTAATCATCAAGATGATAAAGAATGAGTAAGTTGGTTATAGGGGGATCGCTCTTACTCCGCTTTCTTAGGAAATGGAGAGTGGCAGATCCTTCCTGAAGAGCAACAAGGGGTAAAACTGGCCTTTTCCTTGCCTCCTTGGAGAGCCAGCTTAGGCAGTTTCTTGGTGGCTGCGTTCTTTTAGTGAGACATTGTGGGATGAATCCAGGCTGAACAGCTGGGGGAGTGTGCCTTCAGGGTACTGAAATACTGTCCTTGCATATATGCAAGATGACCTTACCACTGGACAAAAGCTGTGGATGTGCATCATAAGTCATCTTCAGGGAACAGTTGCCAGGGAAATAAGAACTGGCAATGACTTACATGCACTGCTCAAGCTTTCAAAGCAGGAATGCAAGAGACGGGGTTTAATGTTCTTGAGTCTTTGTCTGTGGGATCCTACAGCATGTAATTCCTGATGAGAATTGTGTAAAGTAATGGACTGCTGTGCTCTGAAATTCTTTTTTACAAGGTTCTTAATAAAAAGCAATCCCACACTGCTTCTCATTGCAATGTGAATACAACAGCTGAAGCAAATCCAGCTTTACTACAAGCCTATGAATAATGTGATAGAGACTGCTCAAGCTGAGATGTGCATGGACAAACTGTAAAGGCCAGGCAGGATGGATTGTTTTTCTTTTGTGAACGTGTGTGGAACCCTTTGTGCAGCTCAAACAAATGATGGCCAAGACCTGCAAGTGAATAGAACAAATGCACTTTTGACCAAGAGTAGCCAACAAGTTCACATTTCTTTATCACTTGAGATTCTTCTCTTGACCTGGAATTTACAGTAGTGCAATAATTTTGCTCAACAGCTAAAGTTTGAAAGGAATTGTACAACAGTGCAGGAAAGCATAGAGGGTTATCTGACTGCTTCAGGAATACTGGAGTCACGTTTCATTACTTGTTTTTTCTATGCCAAGGAGAATTGAACATCTGCAGTGTGTTGCCATGTGTTATAGTAAAAAGGTATAAATCCTTGACATCTTACTTCTAACTGAAGGGGACAATATCAATTATTTATCAAGTAGGAAAAAAATGTAAAATATTCTTAAATGAATGCTCTTTGATTTAACCTAAAGACTTAAAGTCACTGGAAGATGCAGCAGTTCTCCATTCAGCTGCATAACATTTAATCATGCTTCATACAGTGTGTAATGATGCATTATTCATTCTCTTAAAGTGTCTGCGTCAACTTGCAATCATATTCCCCAGAACTCAGTTTGTTTTCCTGATTGCAATAAAGATTAATGTTCTTTAAAATATTTTACGGGTGCTTGGTGAAACAAACTGACAATGAAGTGACTGACATCCAAGAAGAAAATGTCACTGCACCTGAAACTTCATTGGAAACAAAACTGAGATAGTCAAAAAACCTCTGCTGAATTTGTAACCAGGAGTTGTCTGAGCGCTTGGTGGTTTAACACAGTTATGGGTGAGCCTGAATGGTAACAGGAAAGGAAGATGGTTGTAAAAGCAGGACTTCTTAAAGTGCTTTTCCTAGTTAAGACTTGTCATTTTTTTTATAGTACAAATTGTGAGAGGTCCTCAGAGACTCTCAAACAAAGACCTATGAAGTCAAATGTGGCTGCTTTCCTCAAGCCAGTGGAAAATATGCAGTTAAAAAACAGCTTGTGTACCTTCTGCAACTTGGTACCAGCTGGCAGGCAGTTGTGTAAAAAAGTCTGATTGCCTTCCAAACCACCCAGCAGCAATTCATAAAAACTGACATGAAATACACTGGACTGTGCTTCCAGAAGCATTACTTCTCTCACGGTGGTAAAAAATCCATGGATAATTACTGTGCAATGATCTCTTGTCAGCATTTGATAACAACTGTATGGCTCAGAGTTGTTTTTCCCCATTTTTGGTGTTGATATGCTGGAAGAGCAGTAACTTGGCAAAAGCTACAGTATTATTCTTTTAAATCTGCACTGTAGGCAAGTCAAAGCCATTATTGACAGAAGGACCTCTCATACAGGCTGGCAGCTGTTAACTGTGAGCATCCTGGCATTAACACTGCACCCACCCTCCCTCCCTACTGCTGCAGTACTGCATTCCCTGATAACTTCCCACTGCTCGGGTAGTCAGTGCACTTCAGCTGCCTCAAAGTACGCCTGGTCTTTCCAAGACTAGTGGTCGGATTTTTTTAACTCAAATTTTAAAATTCATTACTTTTAGATTTTCTATTTTTAATTAAAAAAATTTCCTCTCTGCCTTTAAAAAGTACAGCTGTTAAGACTTCTGTTTCTCTGTTCTTGCCCTCTGTTCCTTATGGCTCAGGTTTCTCTACCCCTAATTTATAATTCCAGTACCCTGTTTAATTAGTATGTTCCTTCTAGCTTAAGGCTATTTGTTTTCACAACATTTTAGTGCTGCTGTACTTCATTTTGTTAAATGTCACTTGGGCAGCACTAGGCTCAGCTGTACAGTCTGATTTTTGTTGTTGATGACAATATGAAGATTCCCCTATGCATTAAACTTGCTGGTTAGCTTTCTTCCTTCAAACATTCTGCTGAGCAGTGTGAGCAGAGGGTCCACTCTCCTCCGTACAGACACAGCAGTTTAGGAGGGTACTACAGCCAGCCAGAGGACTACCTGCATGGTGGGAGTTTGGGACCAGATAGCAAATTCCTGGCATGTTCCCCAAATAACTTCATGAAGACACAGCTGAAGCCAGGTCAAAAACTGTATGTAATGTCCAGCACAGACAGGAGACAATCATGGACAGATGCACTTTCAGCTATCGTGACTGTAAAGAGAATTTCCAGCTGCCCCTGTACCATAAGCCATGCTCTTATTTCTGCTTGAGCTTATTACCAGGTGTAATAGACGGCAAATTTCAGCTATAATGCAGTTCATTTTTCTGCATTCAGGCCGAGCAGCCAGACCAGGTCTCGAGGGGCCAGGAACCAGTCCAGACAGACACAGCCACCACACCCTCAGCTGGGTTGGGAACTTTAATGGGAAGAGGATACCTGCAGAGTAGCAGCACAGCACAGAACAGCAGCTCTGCACACCTGTACTGAAGAAGCACCTGATCAGCTCAGAGGGGTTTGTGACAGTCACACACCCAAACCAGGGGTGGCTCCTTTCATGCTGTTACAGCAACTCTGATTTTCCTTATGGTTTAAATTACATGGAATCTACTCAAGGTTGTCTTGCCACAAAAGGGCTCTTGATCTCTTCAACGTGTGAGCCTTGGCAAGCACAAGGTATCACTTTAAGACATGCAAGCACCAGAAAGGCATCACCTATTGGAATGGTACAGCTCATTTTCTCAAGATGCAGGTACAAGATACCATCCAGCTCTTCAAAAAGAATTACTGATACTTTCTCTGGCGCAGTTCAAGACTGCTCTAACACGGTCCTCTGTCATGTACCCAATCTTTCTTTAGCACTCTCTTTCCCACAGCCCCTGCAAGGCTGTGTTACATAATGGTGAGTTAAGACCAAAATATCAGTACCTTTCAAATTACACATTAGCATCTTCCCAAGTATTGACAGCAGTGATGCTGATGGCAGTTATCAAACCTGTCTACTTGAATGTGTCTGGCTTTTTTTCCAGCTTACATTTCTTCCACCTCAGTTCCATTTTCTTGCAAAATCAGTTCTATCTTCTGACTTTCTGCTGAACACTAGAAGTACTCTGTAGCTGTAGCCTTGCCAGCAGGAATTAGGTAAAAGACTGTGAAGTGTTTTGGTGAGAGAAAAGTTTTCTGGACAGACAGTAAGTTTATTCATACGCCCACCATCTGGTCTTCTGCATTTCTGGAACTCAGTATAATTATGCACTGAAAAAAAAGGATCCTTAGAATTGGCTGCTTTAAATAGATTCGCTCTCATTTTCAGATGGCTTTTGTCTTTCTTTTTTCTACCAAGTTCTTCAAGAAGAATTCACCTAATTAAAAGGTAAAACAAAAGCACCAAAATGATTTGTAGGTACTTCAATGCAATAAAGCCAAACAATACACATTCTTATTTAATGTGAGTATTCTATTCCACAATACAGTTGTTCTTATCAGTATTTTATAGTAATTAAATTCCATAAAACAGCACTTTCAATACATACAGCAGGGAAAAAACCCCACATACCAAAATCCATTACTCAAAAAACAACCCCTCCATCCCCAAAATGCTGATTTTCCTCATGCCCAATTTTATGAAATAGCTGTTTCTTTCTGCTTTCTAACAGAGAAAGGTGAATTGATTTAATCAAAAATTAATTCCTATTTCATAAAATATCAGCAGCTTGTACTGAAACCTGCCTTAAATCTCGTTTGAGCTGGCTTTAAAAGAGTCTGAAATGCAAGGTGCACCAGATGAGTCTTCTCTACTCTCTCCTTAGGAAAAAGCAGGATGTTGGACCTACACAACAGTTCCATTAATATCAGCTGCTACTTAATAACCTGTGCTTTGTCAGAAAAATATGTGTCTAATTATTTCTAGGGCACTGTAAATAAACTCTGCCTAAAGCAACAAAATTGCATCACAAACAATAAAGAACCCCATTAAACCCTGAAGTGTTCAAGAGGCAGAACCTTAGGGAAAACTTGCAAACAGGGTACACTTTATCCTTCCTCCTGCATTAAGTACAGCACAAACTAGGTTTGGCAAAAAAATTAGCTTAAGCAGCCCAGCACTGGTACAAATACCAATTACTGTCATACTGATGCATTTAGGTGACCTACAGAAGGCAGCAAGTGTAAACAATTTAACAAGAAAAAAGGATGACTCGGCGAGGTGTCCTTGAGCTGAGCTGGGCTTTGTCACATATTACTTCACTGTTTCAATTTTATACAATAAAATGCAATGTGCTAAAGAATCTAATGCTTTTCAGTAATTTACCTGCTTTGTAGGAGGAGCGCACTAAAGGCCCGCTAGCAGTGTAATGGAATCCAAGATCACTTCCTACTTTTTCCCAGTACTTAAATTTTTCAGGAGTTATATATTCCTCAACCTGCATGAAAAACAATCATTTTTATCAGGTATTACTGCAAAGGAACTGGCTGTAGTTAGCTCGTAGTGACAAAAAACATGGCTATAGCGCAAGTTTGAAATTTTACACTCAAAATTTCAGCAGTCCAGTCACAAACTGAATTTTCTCTCTGATTTCTATCAAAAGAATGCATTTTATTTGCTTTTCATATTTAGCTTAAAAGCTTGGAATTTAACTTCCAGTTCTAGTTTAATTTCTAGAAATTTTCTTCTCCGTTTTTGAATGGTCCTTTCAAGCAAAGCTTTTCTTGTCCAAGTTAGTAAAAAAAATACAATGGTCCTACAAATCTCTTCACTAACAGTTACTTCAGTGAAAACACAGAAACAGAACAGAGACTCAAGCTCTGGACTAATTACAGAAAGAGAAAATGGTCATTTCCCTGGCTGAAGTGGCACCATTAAGGGAGAGCCTATGAGACAGTGAAGGGGAGCTGGCTTGAGCCATTATGTCTGAGATATACACTGAGATTTTTGTTTTCCAGAATCGTGTCTCAGCTCCAGCTGTCTCCCCAGCCAATGGCAGCAAGCAGCAGCAGGAAGTCAGCAGAAGATGGAAGGGATTAGATGGCTGATGTCATTTTTAGTGAAGAAACTACAACAGACGAAAATCAGGTTGAACTAGGAAGGAAACTTTTCCCAACATCCATAGTTAAGGTAAGGATGCATATCAAGCCTCAGATTAGCAAGAGGAAACTTGACTGTGCAAGGTACAGACCATAATGCTGCCTGTAAATTAAAGGCATTTTTACCTTCAGGTGACGTTTTGTCGGCTGCATGTACTGTCCTAGGGTCAAACAATCTACATCTGCTTCCCGCAGTACTGCAAAACCAAAATTCCACGTGAGGGGCAGAAGAATCACAAGACATTGTCAGCAATCAGAAAAAACCCTCCTTCCAAGTCTGAACAGCACCTCATGGTGTTACAATCTGCTCTCCAGCAACAGGAAACTGCAGCCTCCACGGGGAGTAGCCAGGTACCTCCCTCTGAGCCCCACACAGCTGCAAGACCTGAGCTACCGCGTGTAAAGCCGGAGAGAACCCCATTGTGCTGCACTTGCAGCAGGGATGACACATTCTTCTCTTTTTTATCTTAGGTGGCTTCAGGGCAGGGCCTTCATTTGACAAAGAATGGATTTACGTACTTACACCTGGCACCTCTACACTGTTTCAAGAGTCTTCATGCTGAAAAGGTGTGAACAGTTCTAAAGAGCTATAAACCCAAGGGAAATCGTGACATCTTTTGCCAGTTTTACACACTTGATGATGGGTGTTAGTTTCAATTCCTACAGAATCTCATAAACCTTGTCTGCTAAAATTCCAGTATGTACTAGAACCAATGTACAGCAAAGGAGCTGAGGTAGTTTGCTTTCAGAGGGAAATCCAGACACCCGGCAGCCAGGTAGCCTGAAGAATGATGTTCACTGCAGCCAGCAGGGAATTCTGAGCTAAGGGGTGGCTGAGGAATCAGACTGAGCATGAACATCTCCACTTTTAATCTGGCTGCTTGGACTGGTTGTCCCATGTCAAACAGAAATGAAAGGCTGGGTTTTGATTACAACATTACACTCACTGTTACCCTGGAATCTCTGTTTAGTTTGATATGGTTCTGTAAAGACACTGATCAGCACATTCACATGTTCTTTAACTCATACCCAGAGGAGGGAAGTGGGACAAAATTAGAGCAATTTAATTAATGTGGTGGGCAACAGTTTGTTTCTGAATACATCTGTGAATGTGGCCTGAAAACACACAGCGCCAAATCTGAAATGTTATATTCTCGTGGCTAGGAAATGCCAGGCAGGAAGAACTGGAAAAATCAGGAACTGTAATTTTATGGTCCAGATTGTGGGACAGCTGCAGAAAAATTAAACAATTGTCACTGCACTCTAAGCATGGGTTGTTGCACACAAAATAAAGCACCAGGTAGACATTCTTTCAGGATATGGGAGAAATGCCATAGGATTTATGAATTTCTTTTTACAAGCACATTGCATTCACTTACCACTGTGAAATTTTCTCCTCTTTAAAATACATTTATATGAAAACCTAAGAACATGCTGCTGATTCAAGGATAACCTTTTCTGCATTTAAGTAAGTCAAAATCTTTTAAACAATAAATCCTGCTACTTCCATTACTTAAGTAATGATTAGGAAAAAAGTAAAATATAAGAATATTAATACAGTCACACAGACGTTATAACTCCCACTGAAATTGAGAGGAGCTGGATCTACGTGTCAAAATTGTGTCTGAAAATCTGAAAGCCATATAAAAGCAAAATATTTCAGAAGTTCAATCCTTTTTAACCAAACTTTTCTTTTTTTCCATAAAGCTTAGAAGACATTTCCTGCACCAGCAAACTGATTTGCATGTAGAGGCAAATATGTTCACAACCATCTTCCAACATGTAAAATTCATACCTGTGAATTTTGACATTTATTTCAACACCAACTTACATTTCATTGTTGAATAGACTTGTTCATCTGTCTCACCCAGCCCCAACATGATGGAGGTTTTAGAAATGATGCCAGGCTTGACCTCTTTAGCATGCTTCAGCACAAGTATGGATTGCTCAAAGTTGGCTCGGGGATCACGGACTTTCCTGGTTGTATTTTCAGCACAAGGGCAGGAAAAAAAAACAACACATGAAAGCGTGCAAAGAATTTAAGAGATGCCCAGAAAGGTGCGTTCTGCTAGTTTCTACAAAGTGCAAACAGCAGCTGAGAGGTCTCAGCTGTGCAGTGTGATGCCAAGTGAACCCCCGCAGCACCACCCTGAGAACCAAAGCTCCCTGGCCTCCGTGGCCCCCGCCCAGCTGCACTCCAGGGGAAGAGGCTGTGAGCTGCAGCGTTCGTGTGCAATTTCTGTTCAACATAGAGCATGACAAGGAGGCTCGGGGGAGGCTCCTGAAGGGAGGCTGGAGGTGGGTGCTGGTCTCTTTTCCCAAGCAACGGGACGAGAGGAAATGGCCTCGAGTTGCACCAGGGGAAGTTTAGATTGGATATCAGGAAAAATTAGTTCATCTCAAACCCTGGGGTCAGTTCTGGGCCCCTCACTTCAAGAAGGACATTGAGGGGCTGGAGCGCGTCCAGAGAAGGGAACGAGGCTGGGGAAGGGGCTGGAGAACAAGGCCTACAAGGAGAGGCTGAGGGACCTGGGGGTGTTTGGTCTCGAGAAGAGGAGGCTGAGGGGAGACCTCATCACTGTCTACAACTGGCAGGGAGTGCGGGGGCCACCCGCACCATTTCACCCCTTGGCTCCCGCTCGGCTTTCGGGAAAAAACGCCATTCTCAGTTAATTTGCACTGGGAGAGACACAAGAAGTGGCTGCTGTCACAGAGAGCAGAATGTTTTGGTTTCACTAGAGTTGGTTTTCTAACTCAAGTTAAGCTCTACCGAAGCAGCGGTGTTTTTGAAAGTCAGACAGACACAGACCGCTCTTCTGACAGTGTGGTTTTTAAATAGTGCTGTTCCCAGACAACACCTTCCTTATCTAAGAATGCAAGGTTGGACAGAAAGCTGGCTCTGAAGCTCTAATTAGTGGAGACCTGGCTGTTGTGAAGTTCATAATCAAATCAGTCCTTGGAAAGTAGTAGAATATGCATGAGATTTCTGGGAGAATTTACACTTATATGTGTAAGTGGGAAATATATTCTGTCCCCAGCTCTTGTCTCATTGCACATGATTGATGGAAATCACTCCCTCATGCGCCCAGCGCTGAAATAAAGGGTGCTGGTTTCTGAAACTCCAAAAGGAGTTCCAGAGAGTCTATTTGCCAGCACTCTCAGTATTGGTAGCGCTCACCTCTGTAATTCTGGCACCGTCTCCACGTTGTGGGCGTACACGTCCAGCCCTGACAATGCCACTTTCTCCACAGCTTTAAGGTCCCCTCGAAAATCTGGAGTCAGGCATTCCACCAGTATTTTTGAATTCCTGAAAAGGAGAGGCTGAAAATGAACACAGTGATGGGGTTTGTGTTCCTGTTGCAAAAACACTCAATGTAGCAAAAAAAAAGAGACAAAACTGAATAAATGATGCTCTCATCAACAAAGCAAAGTTAATTCAGGATACAATTCTAAACCAACAGATTTCTGCGAACACTTGGATTACAACTCAAACAAAACATCACGTGTTTATTTCCTGATTTTACAGATGTGAGCTGAAACAGAATGAAAGCCAAATAAACATAAAAGCAATTCCAACAGTCCCTGCAACAATGACATCCACTGTTTATACGTAATTTTTCATGTGTCTGTTGCAGGGTAACTCAACGTGAGTTTAACGCCGTAGCTCCAGAACACAGAGAAGCTATGATCCTGCCTGCTGGGATAAGACAGCTCTGTGCTATTGCCATGGAATCTAATCTTGGTGCCCAGGAGCCAGTTTTCATCTCAGAAAGGCAGGTGGGGAAAACTGCAGGGACCTTTTGAGTCCCAGGACACGCTGGATAAAGACTCCAGTGAGGTTATACAAATTCAATCTGCAGGTAGACAAGTATGGTATCAAACAGCACATGGGGCACTGCCACAGACCGTGAAGACGGCACAGCTAAGGAAAGCAGCAATGTTCAATCGCAGGGTTAGGAACAGCTGTTGTGGGAAAACAGAGCGATCTGATCCCTGCTGAAAGAGAAACCCAACTTCCCCTGTCATGTGGTAACAGTTACCTACATTCACCATCTTTGAGCACCAACCTTCAAGAATGAACACACCACAAAAGCATTTGCTCATTTCCTGGTAAACCAGCTGTCCACTCAAAGGAATAATCCAGTGCTTAGCTTTAAATAAGCCTGGGCTAATTGGAAATGCATCCAAATTCAAAATACTTTGAGGCCATTGTATGACAAAGATGAAAAACAGGGGGGAAAAAAAGGACACAGATGGGCTAAAGGCAAACTTTTTCATCTGCATGGCCCCTGGAATAATTCAGCTAAAGGTAGTTTTGACCTATATGCAGTACACATTCTAAAGCTTCAATAATCATAGTGACACATTAATGATATACCTTTCTTTCAGATGCGAGACTGTCTTTGCAAAGTGTTCTGCTCCACCGTCAGGTATATCTAGAAGCATTTCAATCATTCAGTTAACCTTTCTGTTCAAAAAACGTATTTACTCATTAGCAAAGCCACAAAAAACCCTACAGATTCAAATTCAAATGCAAAATAATGAAGCAGTCAAACCCCAGGCTTATCTTACTGCTCATGCCAAAGGTTGACAACAGATATTCTACCAACCCTTGTTCAAAGTCTAATGGGGATCATCTGGGGCAGACTTCACATTTATTCTCAGTTTACCTGCCTCTAGGTCCACTGTCAGGCTGAGCACAGAATGGCTTTATCTATTCATGGTTTTGGTCTGAGAAACAGTGCTACAAAATCTGAAATGTATGTTTTTGCTCTTTTATTGTATGCCACTTTGAAGCTACTGGACCTCCCACCACAAAGACTGAACAGTCTTTACAATGGTTCTCCCCACCTGTGTGGTGTCACCACAATGGAGCTTTTACAACCTTACAAAAAGGCAGCTTTCAGTTTTGTTACACTGAATATACTCCAGGTTTAGTTTTTGGAAGGAAGTCTGAAATGGTACCGTACATGAATATTTGTGGGGTCTTTTTGCTGATCAAATAATAGCATGGGGTGTATATGTATGTATTTTGGAAAAAAGAGTTAAAACATTTACTAAGATATGGTCATGTTTTAATCTTCAATAACAGCATAACTTCTGTTACACCTTACACAGAGAAATACTAAGAATATGCAGAAACTTTCCAAAGTTTCACCACTATTGACTCCTTTACAATAGTAATCCTCAACTGTGCCAAGTGATAAATGATTATCAGGGTCTGTGGTTACCCCAGGTAAGGCAGATGAGAGCTTAGCCTGGAAGAGAGGAGAGACAACGTACTAAC
Organism: Dromococcyx pavoninus; assembly: GCA_033558185.1. Classification (NCBI taxonomy): domain Eukaryota; kingdom Metazoa; phylum Chordata; class Aves; order Cuculiformes; family Neomorphidae; genus Dromococcyx; species Dromococcyx pavoninus. The sequence goes on along the minus strand of JAUMJL010001107.1, from coordinate 271,852 downwards.
CGTCTCTGTCCACAGATGTGAGCACAACATAATCCAAGCCCCACTCAGCTATAGCCTTTGCTGTGTTGTACGGCTCCTCGGGATCCAGTGGAGGTGGGGATTTTGCTGTCTTTACTGAACAAAACCTGCAGCCTCTAGTGCATGTGTCACCCATCAGCTGAAATAAGAAAGACAATCCTGCCTTGACATTGCACACACCACTACTGCTCAGCTGAGGAATCGCTGCATAAGCTGGATCAGACAAACCCCAATACCAAGCAAAAAAGCTAGGACAGTGCTTCACTATAAATTTCTTGTGATAAACCCACTCCACTACAGTAGAGATCCAACAACACATTACAGACAGCTCAAACATTAACTGGATAGTTAAGAAAAGGCTAAAGGCTTACCATAATGGTAGCTGTAGCTGTAGCATATTCACCACCTCCCCAGCACTCTCCAATGTTGGGACAACGTGCTTCTTCACATACCTAAGGTTAAAAGACAGTAACGTCCTTGTCTTTTTTCAATGTTGTTATTAAAAATTACTATTATTAATCAATGTCAACAGTAGCCTACAAACAAAACATAACAGATGATAAATGCAGAGGTAACAATTACATGTTGCTCTATAAGAAGTCGGCAGAGCAGCAAGGAAGAGAATTGTTTTCCGACATCCATTACCATTCTTTTCCTCTACTTTACAACTCTACACGTAACTACCTTATTAATTAGCACAGATTGTCATTAACATTTTAAATTAAAAAACTGATAAAATGTTCACAAAGTCTATGATTCACCAAAGCATGATGAATTTTCTTACTCTAAACAAAAAAGGAAAAACACTCTCCATGCACTCCCACCACTTTTTACCATCTGGAAGGTAGATTTAATGAAATATGTATATTTCTAGAATTTATTTTCCTGCAAAACATGCATGTCTGAAATTGTGTGTGTTTCTATTAAAAAGAGTCACACATAGCATCTTCTGATCTCTTTGGTCACATAAATGGCAAACCTTAGTATTTAAAATCACAGTAGGAAAACCATTAAATACTCTGTTGGAGCTGTCTTTGTTCTTTATGGGTAATATTTGCTGCTGGCAAAAAGAATCAGCATTGGGCTTTGTTTCAGCATTGAAGATGATACAAGACATGATTTCTCCCTGTCCTCCACAGAAAAAGAATTTCCTGTTTGTAAGGAGTGCCTTATTTCTATAGGATTTACCGTATGAAGATTTAAACTTCTCAAGGTATTCTTTAGTTTATTGTAGTTCTTTCCCATGGGAATCTTTGTTTTCAGCCATGGAGGAAGTCGCAGCCTGAATAACATCAAGGAAACATAAACATTAATAAATTATTTACACAGTAAGATTCCATTAATTTCATTGACCCACTTCAATTTATTACAGATCCCACCTAGGTGAAGTTCCTTGAAAACTAACACAACTCAGCAACAAGTATTAACATCATTCATAGTCATAATGGACTTCACTCTTCCATGTTCATCATCATCCCAGCATTCAAGAGCAGGAGTTTGTTGTCACTGGCAGCTTTAAAACTGCTAGAACTGTACTGCTGGGATTTAATGGTGCCACTCAGGGGACTGCAATAATTAATGGCAGTGTATGTTACACAGCCAGCACAAAGCCTGATCAAGTTTATAACTGGAAATAGAAACAGTTTAAGCATTTTTAAATTTAGTCTTTTTTTTTATCAAAAGTTTTCAACATTTTTTAACAAGTCTGGTACTCTCACCTACTGATGCATATCTGTAATAAAAAAACAGGCCATGGCAAACGTGCTCAAATGAGAAAACAACACTCTGTCTTCTTGTTTTGTTACATAACTGAAGTTAACAATGCGTTTGTGCTTTCTTGAAGGATTATGACATTGGCAAGCCAGTACAGCAGCATTTAATAAAAATACAAGGCATATATTTTGCTAAACCTGCACAGAAGCAACTATAGTAGTTTAAAATCACAGCTACCTTTCTCCTTTCTGACGCTTTAAATTGCCTTTATACTCAGCCCACACGCTCTTGTCAGACAGATCTCCAGAAACGAACTCCTGCAGGTCCGGCCCATTTTGCAGAAACTCTTTCTTTTCCTCTGGCAAAGACCCCAGTGCTCGGTGCTGGTTACACACAGGGCTCCCCCATACCTACAAGAAGCAACACTACAATTTATTGAATTATAAACACACCAGCATCATATATGAAATAACTACTTTTGGTGGTTAATATATGTAAGTATGCAAGCATTTTCCCAATTGTTTTTAAGTTAAATATGTAACATATAGTAGTGGAATAGGCTGCTCAGGGAAGTGGTGGAGTCGCCATCCCTGGAGGTGTTAAAACATGTCTGGACCCTGTTTAGTAAGCACAGTGGTGTTGGGCTGATGGTTGGACTTGATAGTCTTAGAGGTCTTTTCCAAGCTTAATGATTCTATAATCCTGTTTTTTATTATAAGTCATGTCAAACAGACATAAACCACAATCTCCTCCAAGATACTTTAATATCAAACAACAGAATTATTTAGGTTGGAGAAGACCTCTAAAATCACGGAGTCCCACCGTTAACCTAACACTGTCCAGTCCACCACTAAACCATGTCCCTAAGCACCACGTCTACACGTCTTTTAAACACCCCCATGGATGGTGACTGTACCACTTCCCTGGGCAGCCTGATCCAATGCTTGACAACCCTTTCAGTGAAGAAATTCTTCCTAATATCCAATCTAAACCTCCCCTGGTGCAACTTGAGGCCACTTCCTCTCCTCCTGTCACTTGTTATTTGTGACAAGAAACCAACACCCACCTCACCACAACCTCCTTTCAGGCAGTTGTAGAGAGCGATAAGATCCCCCCGAGCCTCCTTTTCTCCTGACTGAACAACCCCAGTTCCCCCCGGTTCCTCATAACGCTTGTGCCCCAGCCCCTTCCCCAGCCTCGCTGCCCTACGCGGGTTTGGGATGGAAATAGCATCGCACGGGGCTGCAAACCCCGAGACGCCCGAGCCCAGGGCACCTGCGGCTGCCCCTCCTGGCAGCGCTCAAGGGCTGGATGGGGCGTCGAGCGGCCTGGTCGGTGCGAGGGGTCCCTGCCGGGGCAGGGGGTGGGACTGCATGGGCTTTAAGGTCCCTTCCAGCCCAAACCGCTCTGTGATTCTGTGATTCCCGGCCCCACTTACGGCTCCACGGGACCCGAGCAGCAGCAGCAGCAGCCGCCGCCGTGCGGTGTCGGTCCCACCGAGGCGGCCCCGCGCCACCAGCGCCATGGCTATCCCACCCCCCGCCGCCCCCGCGCGATGCGCTCGGCGCTCGGCCTGCCCGCCCCACTCCGCTCGCGCGCATCGGGGCTCGGCTACTCTCGCCTCTTGGACGGCCACTTGGCGTGATGACGCCACGGGGCGGCTACAAGTACGTGATGACGTCAGGCGCAGCCTCTTTCAGCCCTGACTGCTGCGAGGTGAGGCCTGGTTCCACGGCACCGTGCGGGCCTATCCGGGTCCATCCGCCGTGGGCAGTCCCGCAGCGCCGTGCCCGGGACACGGGTGGCCTCTCGGGGTGGCGCCGGGCCCAGCTGCCGCGTCCTGCCCCGAGCCCGGCGCGAGGGAGGCCGCGGTGGCGCCTTCCCCGCATCACCCCCCACCCCCTCCGAGGCTCCGGGCCCGGCCCCGCTGTGGAGCCGAGTGCTGTGGCCGCCGCGCCCCTGGGGCCTGGGCGGGACGTGAGGCGCGGAGCTCGGTGGCGGTGGAGGGTGTGGGGGTTCGGGTGGGCGTTGTGTAGCCACAGGAATGAGAGATTGTAGCTGGTTGACAGCGGCTGAACATGAGCCAGCAGTGGCCCAGGTGGCCAAGAGGGCCAGCATCTTGGCCTGTATCAGGAACAGCGTGGGCAGCGGGACCAGTCCCTGGTGAGGCCACACCTCGAGTCCTGGGGTCAGTTCTGGGCCCCTCACTCCAAGAAGGACATTGAGGGGCTGGAGCGTGTCCAGAGAAGGGAACGAGGCTGGGGAAGGGGCTGGACAACAAGGCCTATGAGGAGAGACCTGGGGGTGTTTGGCCTGGAGAAGAGGAGGCTGAGGGGAGACTCCATCACTGTCTGCAACTGCCTGAAAGGAGGCTGTGGTGAGGTGGGTGTTGGTCTCTTCTCCCAAGTGACGGTGACATGACGAGAGGAAATGGCCTCAAGTTGTGCCAAGGGAGGTTCAGACTGAATATCAGGAAAAATTTCTGCCCTGAAAGGGTTCTCAGGCCCTGGAAGAGTTTGCTGAAGGAGGGAGTTGAGTCCTCATTCCTGGAGGTGTTTTAGGAGGTGGGCAGATGAAGTGTTTAGGGATCTGGTTTAGGAGTGGACAGGTACAGTTGGACTTGATGATCTCGAAAGTCTTTCCCAGCCAAGCAATTCTATGGTTCTCTCTATTGTCTTTTGTAGAATGAAGACCATTCTCAGCAACCAGACTGTTGACATCCCTGAGAAAGGTACGTCTGCCTGCGCTCACAGGCCATCTTGGGGTGCTGGCCCCAGCCCCACAGCCAGTTAACGAGCCTCTGCCTTTGATTTGCAGTCAGCGTGTCCCTGAAGGGCCGTACAGTCATTGTGAAGGGCCCCAGAGGAACCCTGCGAAGGGATTTTAACCACATCAATGTGGAACTTTGCCTCTTGGGAAAGAAACACAAGAAGGTGAGTGCACAGAGATCCTTTCTCTCCCAGGGGAGGGAGAGAAACCTTACAGGGAGACCTAAAACTTTGTAGGAAATTGTATCAGGTTTTTTGCCTGCAGTTAATCTTTTGCTTATTTATGTATTTTCTGAAAGAGGCTCATTTCACGGAACCTCAGGACCTGCTTGGGAACTGTGAAATTCTTGAATTTCTGTGATACATTTCCAGTGAATTTGATGATTGCTTTTCTTGTGTCGTTACAGTCAGATAGTTAGTGGGAAGGGCATTGACCATTATATGCTGTGTGTTATAAACTGGCTAGTTTTAGCTAAATAAAACTGAATCTACGTTTGATTTCCAGAATTGGTAAGTTATATCAGAGCAGATGTTGTCTGAATATGTAATATTTTTTAAAAAAATACATAAAGGGGAAGGAGTAACTGGTTTCAGTTGCTTTTTCACAAGCATCCAGTGTTTCATTAAAACACTGGACCCACACGCAGTGATTCATTTAAAAGTTGATAGATAATGCCTAGGATACTGACTTTGGAACAGCCTGTTCAGTGTTGAGTATTTGATAAAACATTTTTCAGCTCAAGCTGTCCGAATATCTACCCCAGCTTCTTTGAAGGTTTTTAGGAATGAGAGATGAAGAGAAACCTATTTCTCATATCTCTGGGGGTTAGGACTTAAAAGACTTGACCTGGGTGGACCTTTCAAAGAAACAAAATACTGTTGTGCTTTTGTTAGGAGGGCTGTTATATAGTGTACCTGAACTTTTCACTCTTAGTTTGTCACAAAAATGTTTTATTTCTAGTTTTGAAGTGTAGCTGAAACCTTTGTTAATTCTGTTTTTCCTTTTAACACAGCTGCGTGTTGACAAGTGGTGGGGTAACAGAAAGGAGCTGGCAACAGTTCGCACAATTTGCAGCCATGTACAGAACATGATCAAGGGTGTTACGCTGGTGAGTTTTATTTTGAAATAGGATAACTCGTGTCATTTCTGTTACTGGCAACAATAGACAGCTTTTTACTTCAGCGAGAGGTTTTTTAAGCTGTAGCTTTCTCTCTCTTTTTTTCTTGCATGTGCTGTCAACCAAGTTCTGCAGGGGGAAGAAATTATGAACAGTAAACTCTGGGTGTCTCTTGGGCTCAGTGGCTTGCCCTTGTTATGAAGCTGTTTTGGTTGTATATATCTCCAGTAGGCTTTACGCATCTGTTTTGCCTTTTGGATGCGTTCTGCTTGCTATATCTGATGTTCTTTATCCTAGGGGTTTCGTTACAAGATGAGGTCAGTGTACGCTCACTTCCCAATCAACGTGGTTATACAGGATAATGGCTCACTTGTGGAGATCCGAAACTTCTTGGGAGAGAAGTACATTCGCAGAGTGCGTATGAGGCCAGGTGAGCATCTCTGCAGTTGTGCTCTAGTATTTCCAACCAGGGTTTCTAAACAGTTTTCTTTGAGTACTGTCAGTGGTAACAGATGCAGAATGATTGTTGAAGCAGAATTTGCCTGTCTTCATTTGTGTAATCTTCTGATACCTTTGCCACTGTTAAGATTTATTATTTGTAATGATTTTATACTTTATTTTGAGCAATGAGAGCTGGCTAATAGCTAGTAACTAGTTTAGAGCTAGTTATTGTAATAAAAGTTACAGGGAGCCCAGTGTTTACTTTTGTCATTGTGAGATCTCATCAGTCTTTATAGTTGGTTAAAGTGCAGGTGCTTTATTTTAGATTTGTGTTTCTGTTGTAAACATATGTGAACTAGTTTCACACCACATCGTATTTTTGATCTTTGAAGTTGCTTTGTGTTTTGAATTTTGTTATTGTCTAGGGGCACATATGATACGTTTCAAAGTCGTCATCTTACCTGTTGGTTTTACATCTTGCATGTTTGGAGTTCTAGCAAGGTGTCTTAATAGAATAGGCCTTTGATGGAGCTTGTTAAACTTCTGAAAGGAGGAGACAAAATGTCATAAGCGCTGTTACTGTAAGACTGTAGGGGGAGGGCTTTCCATACCCATTTTTTGATAGTTCTGCTTCTGGTGAAGGTATGGGTAAGGGTGTTTAGTGTGACTGGCAGTGCATTGGGGTGACTCTGAAAGCATCTGATTTGTCCAGAACCACTCCTAGGTACAGTCTGCAGTTGTTTACAGTGGCTTTGACTTTGATTTACTGTGGAGATACTGAGGGTGGGTTTGGTTACTGTATTTGATTTTTAAGTCAACATTTACTTCAAAGATAGTAAATTTCTGGCTTAAAATCTTAATATCTATTGACTAAATAGATCAAACTACCAGCACTGGTGGTGTTCTCCTTGCAAATGAGTTTCCTGTTAGACTCCTGAATGTCCTATTGTTTGTTTACTCCTTTTGAGTATTCATAGTTTTGCAAGTATAAACATGGTGCTTGACATGTCAGGAGGCAGGGGTGTTTTTTCAAGAGCTTTTGCTTGAGGTGACTCCAGTTTTGCCTTGATGAACATAAGAACGTGGAAAATGGCACTGCCCAGCTGACAAAGCCGTGCTGGTGAATCTCTGGCTTGTACATGGCGTTGGTAATTGGTGCTGTAATGCAGTAACATTTCAGTAGCAATATCACTAAGTTGCTGTTAATCCAAAGTGTGGCTTGCAGTAATCTTTGTGTGCTGAAACTGTGAGGGAGGGCAATCCTGGAGGGGGCTCGGGGGACGCTTTAGAAGTTAATTATTGTCTGGAATACTATTTTCTAGATCTGTAAATTTGGACAGACAATGAATACAGTTTTTTTAGTATGCTTAATGTCTTTACCAGTGATGTAGATGGTACGTTTTTCCTTCTCTAGGTGTTACCTGTGCAGTATCTCAAGCCCAGAAGGATGAGCTGATCCTGGAAGGGAATGACATTGAGCTGGTCTCCAATTCAGGTTTGTGAAAGTAGGTGTGGGGAAGATACAATGATATGGCCACTTTTGTCTGAAGATATCAGCTTAGCAAACTGTGTTTTCTGAAACCTGAGGTAAAGACAGCTCAAGAGTTTTTTTCCTCTAGTCACTAAGTGGTTTTCATAGTTGTTATACTTTTTCTGAACTTACATGGGTATTTTTCCAAGTCCACAAAACTTTTTTTGTAGTAACTTTGAGTAGCTATTGGTGGCTTTTTTTGGCACCAAATTGTTCAGCTTTTCAGTTGTGTGAGTGCAGTAATAAACTCACTGCCCTGAGTTGTCAAGAGAGGCTCAGTGAAATGCATTCTGTTTATATTTGAACTGATGGGGTTTCAAGTTGGCAATTCCTTTCTCCAGGTGACAGATTCACTTGTTAGCCTTTATTTACTCTCCAACTATTTACTCTTCAACTATGTGGTGGCTTGGACCTCTTGCTTTGTGCTAATGGTCTTGCTTTGCCTGCAGCTGCCTTGATCCAGCAAGCCACTACTGTCAAGAACAAGGATATCAGGAAATTTTTGGATGGTATCTACGTCTCAGAGAAAGGAACAGTACAGCAGGCAGATGAGTAAAACTCTAATAGGTTGGTATCATATTGTGCAGACCGTACATCTTCCCTGTGGAGGCTCCATCTGGGTAGTTGGCAAAGTTTATCTACTGACGTTGATACTGAAGTTGAGTGAAAGGATTTCAGGATAATTTAAGAATTTTTAACTGCTGAAGGGATTTGGTGCGTTTCAGCCATGCATCGTTCCATATATGGTACAGACACCTGTGTAGGGTCATACAGGCTGGCCTTGAGATAAAATAGTTGTTGTGTGCCTTGTGAACCTAAGCTTGAGACAGAGGACACAGATAAAACGAGTATCATAAACCACTTGGAACGAGTGAAAAAATGATTTTTAGTGCTGTTCCAGGTTCTGTGAAAGATGAAACAACTCGTTACCTGCTTGTTACACAGTTGAGAGCTGTTGTGTTTGAAGACATCTTTATGAAATGTTGTTTGAATAAAATTAAGCAAATTCTTTCAGCTATTAATATCTCTCTTGCATTAAAACTGTCAGATAAATTAACTTTGCATGTATCTATAGATTTTCAGTTTGGCACTGGCAGTGCTAAAACCTTTCTAAAAGCTCTTTTTATTTACAGTCGTCTGGATCCTGGAACAAACAACCATGAGACATTATATTACCAAGTACCAGCTCGAAGAATCTGATACAAAACTCGAACCCCATGAGCGGTTTAATAAAATAAAATATATTTCATATGTTAGCCTCTTTTTTTAGAAACTAATTGATGTTTATGTGAACCTTGTCAAGATCTTTGACTTTTGCAGCAGCAGATTGTTATGGAGTAATGCAAGATAATGTTGGCACTGTGTAGACGTTGCTTTACTCGTCTCTGGGAACATTTAGACTGAATGAAGTCTGGCGTTTGGAAACCTCGTACTGTTGGATTGTGAACACAGTGTGTAAAGCCATGAAGTGGTGGTTTTAAATCATAGTTTTAAGAAATTAGCAAAAGCATTGTTCTTACAGAGACAGGTGTTCTTTCATGGTGTTTCAGAACCTCAAAGTGTAAAAACTGGTTTCTGTGTACAGTTTCCGGAGGGGAATTCAAACGTGATGACAGAATGAAGTAGATCAAAAACAGAACTGGAATCAGTATAACCAGATTTATAAGACTATTTAAAAATAAATACGGAGAAGTGGTAGTCTGAAAATATGCTGTAGCTATATTGCTCAACTAAGAAAACCAAGGGCTTGACCTTGGAGATAAGGCAGAGCTTGCTCCTGAGTTTCACTAGCAGTGGTTTGTGTCATTAGGGGAATATTGTTTGTCTTGGTTACTAATCTTGCCATGTAACAACATCTACTTGGGGTGTTGTGCTAGTTCTGTGCTACAGTACAATCTACATTGTCACTTATTGCATTCAATTTTGAAAAAAGATTCTGCACGATCCAGTATTTTCTGTGACACAGACTTGGCAGCAGGTGGCTTAAAGCTTAATATTAAGAAAAGCATCTGTGTGTGCCAAAGAAATTCACCCACAGCACCCACTGGCACGATTGTACTGAGTGCAGCAGGGAGTGCGGTACCAGTCCCCGAGCCTGGAGAGGCAGTGGTGCCAAACTGCAACCCTGGGCTTTGTACACGGGTGGCCTGCTGAGCATTTTTAAGTTGGGTTCTTGTGCTGTTGGAATTGTGCAGCTAAAGGAGCCTTCCAAACGTTTCTGTGCTCCTGCAGTGCTCAGGAGTTGAAGAGGGGTTTCCCTGTGGAATGCTTCAGTTTGATTGCCCAGTAGCTGTGAGTGACAGCTGGTCTGTCCCTTTGGGAATGGGAGGATGCGTGCACCTCCCAACACCTGTGCTGTTTGCTGGACTGGTTGGACCTTTTGTTGTGTAGAATGGGCCAGGGTCCCCTGTTGTTTTACTGGTACTTACCTTTTGAACTAATGAACCTGCTGTGATGTTAACCAATACTTGAGATATAATGGAGAAATAGTCTCGTGTACATGAGCTCAAGGCTAGGTCGAGTACTGGCAGTTTGAGGTTCAGTTGATTGCAAATACCCTCCAAGTAGCACTCCCATGAAGTTTCTAGTAGTTTGTAAGAGGCCATAATACTTAAATCATTTAGGTTGTTGTTTATCATAATACATTATCATTTACCTGGTGTTTGATGCTATCCTGTGTTTAGATGCAGTTGGAAAAGACTTGTGTTCGTGCCTCATCTCTTCAAAAGCACTGGGGTGAGGTAATGAGCTTCTGGGAACAGGCTGGGGATTTCATTGTGTCTTTTTTCAGTGTCTCTTTTTGCACTTCTTCCCATTTCTAGAGCAGCTTCTCTACCCCTCTCCAGAGCTGCGTGGCACCTGCCTGAGCAGTGATGGGCTGAGCAGGCACTTTGGTGCCATGACAGAAAAAGTTGGGCAAGGTGATTTTAAAAATGGTACAGTTCACAGGAGAAGCTTTTTGGGCTCGTTTTGGGATGACTGAAACCAGACCAAGGGAAACCTCTGAGTTTGGTCCCTGGAAAGTTTAAATTAGATTAGCAGGCTTATTTATGTTCTAAGAGCATTATGCCTGCATTGGTACCTTTTGTTCAATGCAGCAATAGAATTAACTCTCCTGGTTTTATCCCACCTGTGGCTTGCATTGGCACTTGACCAGAGCTAAGGTTATAGGACTATTTCTATGAAAAAGAGTGATTTAGAGCTGTATTTAATTGCTCTCTTGAGTAGATTGATAATTACTCCTTATTTTGATGTTCTCAGAGAATAAAAAATTTTTATGGCTGACCCATTGTGGAGATGAAAAATAGTGACTGGTTATTATTTTGATTTCGTCTCCTGTGGATCTGATTACATTTGCTTGAAACACCTGATCTTTTTTTTTTTTACGTGATACCTAAGAGATGTAGGTGTCAATAATGGTGTTAACTTGGGATTTGTTCTTTTAGACGTATGTTCAGAAGCTGGCCCAGCACTTTTCATTGCTGGTTTTGCACTTACTTGAAAGGTTATGAGTTTTAATAACACTTTTATTTGTAAAGCTGAACAACTGTGATTTCATGCTCAACAACATTCATATCATGACTATACATCACGAGACACTTTGGTCCAAAGACAACAATAGAAAAGTGCATATCAGTTTTCTCACAGCTTAATAGCTCTTTTCAAGTCAAACTGTTGGAAAAGTTCTTCCAAGGAACAGGAGAGCCATAAAATGTTCATATTTTTTTAAAATCAGTTGTATTTTTCTTGTTCCTACGGAAGGTGGATAAAAGTAATTTCACCAGAAATAAATGTCATCATAGCTCTTCTTGTGCATGCAATTACTGTCTGTTTTCAAATGAAATGCTTGGTGTATGTGACTGGAGTGACTCACAGGGCTTTTCTACACTTGTCTGATCTGCATCGTCCTCTGTAGAACGCAAACAGTGATGAATCTCAGTGAAAGTGGGCTTGTGCTGCGTTTTAAAATGAAACACAGAGGCACTGGATGTCTTTTGCTTTAAAACGTTTTCTTCTTTTTCTTTTGTGACAAACAAGAACGGTTAAAAGCAAAATAAGGGTAGAGAAGAGGCAGCAGGCAAAGAATATTAATGGCTTCTTCTGAGAAATAAACAAGCAGAAGCTGCACTGCTTTTCTTGGTTGGAGGGATCACACACTGAATAGTCAGCAGGGAAGCCGTTGTTGCTTATCAGGTTATTGTAAAATTTTATTGAAGGCTTTCCTTTTGAATCTGAAGTGAAGAATCCAAATCTGGGCTTAGATTTTTCTTCAGTCAGCTTAAATGCGTAGTAGCCTTTAATCTTCACTTTATCAATGTGGTATGCTGCGAAGAGGGCAAGAAAGATATGTTAATATAACCTTGCATGACCTAGAAACTTCTGATAATGAGTTCAGATATCAAATTATTATCAATTTTGAAAGCGTAATTGTGCTATAAAGTATTTATACTTGTGGCTTCTAACAATATTCAGCTCCCACTGTCTTAATTAAGTAGAAATAGCACATCACTCTTAAAAAAGAAGTTAGAATCTGGCAGTTTTCTGGATCTCTCTGTGAAAGGTGGATTTGAGCAGAGTTAGAGCTGGGAGGTTCCTTTGCTGGGAAGAAGCAGCTGCTGCTCTTTCTGAACTCAGCTGTGATGACTCAAGGGGAGCAGCTGCTCCTCTGTGCCATGAGAGGAGCTGTCTGAGTATTCCTGCCCTGCTCCAAAATCAGCTGCTCAGCCTGCAGCACGTGTCACTGTTACACTGCTGCTCCCAAGTGCTGGGTGGAAATACTGCAGTGAAATCTTAAGTCGCAGTCCTTGGAGTTGTCTCTTGATAGTTGTTCGTCTCAAATGCCATCTCCTACTATCTTGTAAGTACTCTGCTGTCTATGCATGCCCAGATGGCTTCTCACATGATTTAAACTGGAAGCAGCTGTGGCTGCATTTCAGGTGAGGGCTTGTTGCCATTGTTTGTGTTATATCTGCCTTGAGTATGCCTGCAGAATTGGTTCTCTCCAGAGACTGAGTGCTGATGGCCGGTTCCTGCATCTCAGCCCGCACAGCTTGCTCTGTCTGGGACAAGTCTTAGGTGTTTGTTTAGGAATGTCTGTGTCTGTGCCATGGAAATGGCTCTGGGGAACTTGAATCTATCATATACTCACCTTTTAAAACCTCTTGTACATATTGTCCTAAGTAATAATTTCGAAGTTCATCATTGTCCAGGGACTGGTCATCTATTCCGTTTGCTGTGATGTAAATATCAATGTCACCATAGTTTCTTTTAATCCACCTGAGTACTTTGCGCATTCCCCAAGGCACCACTGCCAGACGGGAAGGGGAGCTCAGGCAGGTGATGTCCTGCAGAAACTGGATGTCACGATCAAATTCATACTGGCTCCCATTCTGAGGTTCATGAATCACGAATCTGGTGGTGAAATGATTCAGTGCGTAAAAGTCAGCTGCGCCTTTGATGAGCTGCTTTTCCTTACTTGTGAAAGATGGCAATGAAGAGTACGAGAGGCCTCTCCTCTTTTTAAAGCTGATGTATTCCCTCATAGCACCTGGATAGTCCCCAGTCTTAAATATGGGATTGGCAAACCAGCCTATTTCAAACTGCAGGAACCTGTTGGCGGCTTTTGAATGAGATTCAAAGTAGGGGTTGGCAGGCTCAGCCCAGTCGGAATGCAGGGACAGGGACACTTTGCCATACTGAAAGGGCCGGAACTGCTCATCATATGTTCTCCAGGCCATGGCATGTGCTATTAATAAATTGTGTGCTGCCCGATACGTGTCATTGCTGCTCCTGTTATAGACATTGCTTAGCCGGTTTGGCTCGTTTATTGTAATCCAAAGTTTAACCAAATCACCAAGTTCCCGAAAGCATAAAGCTGCGTAGTCTTGAAAAGCGTAGGCAGTGGACTGGTTCAACCAACCTGCTGCCTGCAGCAGAGGCCCTGGCAGGCCCAGGTAGGCGTGAGTTGGATAATACAAGGTGACCATTGGTTGAACATTGAGTTTCAGTACTTCGCTAATCACACATCGGTAATAACGAAGAACTTGCCTGTTGACCACTGACAGATCTCCGTTTGGTAAAATTAGTGACCAGTCAAGTGCAAATCTGTAATGGGTGACTTTCATTTTTTCCAGAAGGTCAAGTTGTTTTTTAATACTGACAAAATCTGTGCACTGTGCTGGTCGGGTTTTTAGCTTCACCCCTTCAACTTTATGCAGTAGCCCATCTCCTGTGATGTTCCAGAGGTACAGGCTGGAATCACAGAACTGTGGTGAGGAAGCCATGGATTCTGCCTGTGAAAATAAAAATTATATGTTTCAATGGGGTTTAATTAATGAGCGCCTGCTTGTAGGCGGCAGTTCTGCCTGCATTTAGCTGTAGGATTAGTGCTGGATGTCAGGAGGTCTCACTCAGGTGCTCCGAGGGGAAGAGGATAAGAAACTCATCTATATGGACTTTGTCTTACCTGTTCTGTTCCTTCAGAGGCCACACCTTGAGTACTGGGGTTAGTTCTGGGCCCCTCACTCCAAGAAGGACATTGAGGGGCTGGAGCGCGTCCAGAGAAGGGAACGAGGCTGGGGAAGGGGTTGGAGAACAAGGCCTACGAGGAGAGATTGTGGGACCTGGGGGTGTGACCAACACCATGATGTTGGTTATTTTTGCCTGTGGTATGAGTCTTCTTAAAGAAAGTGTTACCCACTTGTGCAAGTGACACTTGGAACCAGACTCAACCCAGGAACTTGCTTCTGCCTTGTTCAATAGCTTTGGAGGAGGCCTCAAGCCTACAGTAGCTCTGCTGCCACCCATGTAAGCACCTTGTCCCTGCCGTGTGCCACCCTCTCTGTTGCACCGTCATAGGCACCCTTATAGCCACACTGCAAACTCGATTAGGAAACTCCTCTGGTTGGAAAATAACCCAGGAACAATCGATCAGGGACAACTTCTTGGTCTGAAATGTTCTGATCGGAGAAGCAAGCAGAGGGAAGGTGAGGGAGGGCCAGCCTTGGGAGGGCTCCTGCGGAGGGGTCTGCTGCAGCAGGAGCACCCAGCGCGCTTGGCTGCGCTCACCCAGAATCCTGGGAAGTACATGAAACAACCTGGGCAATCATGGCCAGGCTTAACTTCTGTTTGCAGTGTGCATTGAGATTCCTGAGGGAAAGGTACTGTACACAGTCAGTTATTCACAAAGTGAAGCTGTTTGTCGCTTTGCCCAGTCATTTACACTTACCTTAAGAACAGACTCGGTGATACCCCAGGAGAAGTCACAGGAGAACTGAGCTTGCAAGCTTGGGGTAGACTCCTTTGGGGAGAAGCCATTTTCTTGTATGATTTGTTTATAATAAAGGGCAGATGACTTGGGAATCCTTTCCTTTTTTTTGCTTTTGAAATCGACATAAAATAATCCACGCCTGATGTTGTAAGAGTGTTGCCATTCGTGGCCATCGAGGAGCGACCAGGCTGTGTAACCAAACACATCTATGTTGTCGTATTTAATAGCTGTGTAAGAGAAAGTAACATCTATGAGTCTTATATTTAGGGCTCTGACATACATAAGGGATATTTATGGGAAAGGTCTATTCACTTTGAAAATATTGAGGGTTTTCTTAACAGTCATAGGGTTATTGGTCCATTATGATTCATTGCAACTCATTTAAAAAGTATGTACATCACTCGTCCCTTAGGAAATTAAGTTACTATCAGATGCTTTATTTCTGCTCTGAGCAAACATGAAATACTGTGCCATATCCAAATTTTAAGTTGCATTTGGTGATTTCAAGTAATATATACTCATAAAATTAGAAAACCATGAGTAAAAATTAAAGATGACAGTTTGCAACAGTCGAAGTAGTTTGTGCCTTTGTATTTGTCACAAAGCTAAAACTCTTTTTTATTGCTTTACCTTTATTTGAAAGATCTCTGCAAACTCTAACATGTCTATTCAGCTTCTAAACTGAAAAAAATTAACTGTGTCGGTATGGGACATGTAGTGACTTTAGAAGAGGTTGTGTTGACTAACCCAGAGACAGAACTGCTTGATTTATTCACAGGAATTAATGGAAGCAGATGGGGGCAGTGTTAAGTGCCTTTTTTTTTAAAGCATACTGAATGGATGGGAACTAAGTTTAATTGTCAGAGCAAAAGATACTGCAGTACTCGAGATGGTGTATCCCTAGATGAGAATTTTTTCCTCTTTAAGTGGGTAGGAGAGAAAAACACTATTTTATGTTTGTTTTGATGTAAGAATCATCAGTATATGGGTGATAGGTAAAGATCTGGGGGTCAGTATGAGGGTACAGTTACAGCATTGTCTGCAGTGACAGCGGAAGGAGAGGACAGAAACAGTCAGGATCCTCACTCGATGTTAGAGTGAGGGTGAGAAAATCCTTCTATAAACCAAGGAGAGGGCTGGGGGCAGGAACAAGGGACCGAAGGTAGGTGAGGTCAGGAGTTAATAAAGCCACCTGTGTCACCAGAGGTGACACTGAGGCAAGCAGATCTCAAGGCATTTCTGTGTCTGCTGTAGGTGGAGCTCTGGAGTCCTGCAGAAGGAATAGTTTCAGTATTGCCAGGCGTAAAGATGCCACTGAGAAGCTGTAGTTTAAATTGCATCCTTGTATCATAACTGGAGTTATTGTTCCTGATCAGACAAATTTAAGTTTGCTTCAGAAAAAATGCATTAGTTAAGAGATTGAAGCAGGGGCTCAAGTATCTGCATACATAGAAGCATAGATGACAATTCTTGAGATCAGTTATTGGTTTAACACTGGCCTAGTATTTCAGAAGTGTGAATCCAAGGATGGTTATTACACCAGGGCGGCTGCAGAAGATTCAAAAAAGGCACATGCTATGGATTTTCTTATGCATGTGTCCAGAAATCTACCTGGTCCCCACCACCCAGGCTTTCCTGCTGGGTCAAGGCACTATTTAAAATATAATAGTGCAGCCTCCTCAAAATTTGGGAAAGGCTGGACTCATTGCATGATTGCGCTATGTGAAGTTTGCAATTTGAACCAACTTCAAATATATCTGGATAATCTTAGTTTGGAGCTTAATTACACTTGTTGGTGATGCAGTACTTCCTGACTTGGTGTCAGAGTAAACGATCCTTCGCGTTTTCCCTTTTCTGAGGATAAGAAAGGTTTTTGCAAAGGGCTCCAAGCCATCCCATCACTGCAGAGTGGCGTTAGCAGGGAGGCAGCCTGCAGGGAGAATGGCTTTTGGAGCCAGCAGCTCTCCCTCTCCCACCATCAAAAATAAATACTGGTTTTGCAGGGGCCTTAGGAATTCAATGTAAACATTGAATGCAATGTTTACATTGCATTCAAAATGAAATCTTTTGCCTTCAGAAAGCACCCCTGTATGCTGGCTTTATGAAGGGGAAATACCAAGATTAAAAGTGTGTCTTTAAAGCATAATATTTCTGTTTGACCTGTAACAATCCTGAACAATGATTGCCCTCCTCCTGTGGGTTTCCGTCATGCGTTTTACACTGGAGTAGAACCCCAGCATGGCAAGGACAGGCTCTGGTCATGGGGTTGTTTTCCTGCTGTCAAGGTATGAACCTGCACAACGGTTTTACAGTTAGGCTGCCAGCAGTGAGAAGTGACTCAGTTTGCACTTCTTTAGTTTTAAAATGCAACACAGGTGTTGGACTTTAGCTTTCTGGGACAGGGACTATGGGTTTTTTCTGTTTGTGGAACACCTAGCACTTGTAGATCCTGATCCATGACTTGTGCTCATGCAGTATAAACAATTAATAATTAACTTAGTTGCCATTATCTCTTTTATGAAAAGTTTAAATCATTACAGAGCTAAACATCAAATGATTTTAAAAAGCTCTCAAAAAATCCGACAAATGTGTACAAACCTTGTAAAACCTTATTAATGAAGTTTTTCATCATGTAGATGGCTGTGGTGTCATCTGTTTTCACGTGGCTGTCAGTGAACCAGCCATTCTCTGCAATCAAGATTCGAGGACTGTTGTATTCCAGGTTGATCCAGTTCAGTACTTCCCTCAAATTGAGTGACAAATTTTGTCCCATTTTTGGTAGAGTGTTTGGAGGTTTAAAGTTATTAGGACCAAAGGAAAATGCAAAGAAGTCAGCTGTTCCCTTTATGTAGCTTTTCTCATCCTCAGTAAAGCGTGGCAAAAAGGAGAATTCCTTTTTCAGTTCTTCTGGATAATCGCCGTCCCCATGGATGGGTTTAGCAAACCACCCAAGCACTCTCTCCATAGACTGCTGGCATTTAGAAATGTCCAACGCGTCTTCCGACCTGTTGGGTTCGATCCAGTGGGATCCCAACACTATGGACACCACCCCCTTCTGATACGGGTGAAAGTGGGTTTTGTAGTTGTGCCAAACTTTCGCATGAGCCTGATGAGGAAAGGCAGAATAGCATTAAATAGCAATCAATCTGTGCAGACAGCTGGATCTGAGTCACTGCAGACTTCTGGGGCAACATTAACCTACACTAATTACCCTGTGGCAGTAATGGGCAATGACTGTAAGACTGCAAGGTATCTCAAGGTGATGGTATTTCTCAGTATCTCACGTGGGCTGTTTCTACAATACATGAGGGCTGTGGCTTTTTGCCTTTTAATGTAGTCTAAATTTCATGAGAGCTCCCAGCAGGGACTAAACAGCTGTTGATGGTGGGATTTGATCTAAACAGTCCCATCTGCTTCTTCCTTTGTCAAGCAGTAATTGCTGATACAATTAAAATTTTAAACTATCCTTGCAACTGAGACATAAATGATGCGTCTCAAATTAAGTTTCTTTTGCTAGTGTTGGCTCTGTGCTACTGACTGCTCTGTGCTGTGGGGGTTACCTGGGTTTCCTCTGCTCAAACCACATCCACCCCATACTCCTCTTGGAATACACTTCCACTTGTTTTTGTTTGGCGTAATCACATGAGTAAGTGTTCTCCTTCTGAGATTTGCACAGTCCCTAAATGTAAAAAATTGTAGAAAGGACCCAGCTGCAAAGTTTGAACCCAAATGTCAAGGTTCATAGTTCTATGTGAGAATTTTGATCTAGGATTTTAGTTCATTTTTTATTTGAAGTTGTTATAATATTATTTTTTTCTGACAATAACATGCAACAATACAGAGTGAAGCTTAGTCACTTTAAGTATTCATTTTGAGAGTAATACCTCTTTGGCTTTCAAAGGTGATTGGGCAGCAGTATCTCATAATTTCTGTTGGGTATGGTATGTTTTAGTGTGCATAATGGGCTGAATATTGTCTTCCCTAGGACAGACAGAGTTTGTGTTGGTGACGATGAAAGCATACTTCAGTTTTGGAAAGCTTAATGTTGTCACACACCAGAATTGCCTTCAAATATCATGTTGTTAATTACTTAAATAGGAGAATACAGCAGTCAAAATTTACACAGAAAAAGGAATACATGGGAGACTGAGGAACCACTAGCGTTGTCCAAGTCCCATGGGAAACCAGAAGAGCTGGGTTGCCTGAGAAGGGGGGCTCTGGATTGCAGTGTGAATCAAGCCAGAGGACCTGACACAGGAGAGGGGAGTTGACCTCTCCCAGCTGAGTAGTTGTTAAGTAACTCAGGGTTTACATTATTCCTAACAAGGCTCTATATGCTTAAGCCAAAAACATCGAGAAGCATTGTGAAACACTTCAGAGTGCTGAGTTACACCGACATCATTGTGAAGCCAAACAGCATTGCCTACCTTTGACAATAATTTTAGTTAATTTATCTAGAAACACACAGCCTTGACAGTTTAAAAAAAACCCAAAAGATCTGATGTCAGGTAGATACTTGGTTAAGCTGGGGAGTAGCGAATAATTACAGTTTGTGAAATTTTGTGTATCAGTTGTTTATGGTTTCTAAGGTCATGCTCGTAACGTTTGTTCAAGGTCTGTCTTTGAAAACGCTGATAAAGTAACATTAACCTTTGAAATGCAGGTTCTGTAGCTGAAAAGGGAAGTCAGCAAAATTGTATTCGTGAGGCAAATGGCAAGATACAGTTAAAAATTATAAAATGGATTTCTTACTAGTCTCATCAGAAAATAAATGTGGCCAGTGCCACCCCCTCAATTACCCTCACTGTCCTCTGCCAAAGGTCCCTCCAGCCAGGGGTGGCTGCTGGGGCCAGGCTGGCTTTGCTCTCGGCCTCTCACCCGGTCAGCAGGCCCAGGTTACCAACACCACTATTTCATCAAAGGGAAATGGGTGCATTGGCTTCACAAGACAAACCCTGCTGCATTCAGCTCTGTTATGACAACAGCACCAGGTAAATCTTAGCAGTCACACATTTCTAGGAAACGTGGAGCATGGCTTTGCCAAAGCCCATCAAATTAGAATGCATTGACATTTAAAGACAATCAGAGACAGTGTATTTATGCACAACTTCAAGAGGTTGAATAGAAGAAAGTAAAGTCTACAGTAGAGAATAAAGCCACAGATATAATTCTACAAGAGCAGACCTCAAGTACAAATAAGTACATTTAATATGAGCCAAGATAGGATCCCCATGCACAAATTCGTGTGTCACTGGTGTCACTTAATTCTGAGGGTTAACTCTATTAAGTAACAAAATAGTAAAAAAATAGGGTCTATAGTAAAGCTTTTACAGACAGTAGTAAAGACAATAGCATTTGCTTGCCTATAATTCTGTTTTGAGTTGTTAATTGTAAAGCCACTTAACATTCTCAGATGGAAAGTGTTCACAAAGTGCAAACTATTGTTGATAGAACTGATTGATATCCTTTGTTCTGTAAGACCATATATGAACCAAACAACAAATTAAAAGCTGTATCATACTTCAAATTGGCTATTTTCAGTAAATCTTGACTAATCTTTTTTCAGTTAGAGTTTAATCCCTGATCTTTCACTTTCCTTGTGAGATCAAGGACAAATGTCAAGGCTAAGTACACAGTGAAAACAGGATCAATATTGTGTATTTGTTCTAGATACGTATGACACATTAATTTCAGCCTATTTTCCTGGTATTAATAGAGAAAATATTCCATAGTTTTGAAAGTCAGAGAGTGCTAAGTTAAGTTAGTATTAACCCTGTAAAAAGTCAATTTAATAAAATGAATAGTATTGTTCTCCTCTTTTTTGAAATATTCTCACACTCCTGCAAACTCTGATCCTGTAATTTATTGTGTATGTACAAAAGATCTTACCAATGAAAAACCAAGGTTTTCAAATTCTTAAGATATGCTAAAGCCAAGCACCTTTCCTGAATGTCTCAGTAATAAGTACACAAAACCACCTCAGGGATATATGGAATTATTTTAGAATGCTGGAGACCAAGAACATTTAGGAAAATTAGAATTAAAAAAATTGTTCTGGATTTGTATTTAATTGTTTGGTTTTTAGACGACGGAGAACTAGAGTACAGGGTTTGATGATGATGATGGAAAGGCGTGTGGGTGATATTTAACAGAGTTAAAAAATAAGATAAATAAAAAATTAAATAAAATATATAAAATAAAATAGGAGGGCACCAATATAGAGGACAAAAAGAAGACAGCTTGGACTGCAGTTTGTGATCTTTACAAACACCAGAGTATAAAAGAGCACAACTAGATCCAGAGAAAATGGTAATAACGTTTCAGGTATAGAACTCATTTAGCTCCAGATATAATTCATCTGCTTTGTATTTCCTTGCTTCTTATCAGATATATTTGCTGTTAAATCAAAGAAATCCATATAATTTTTCTGTGCACAGTTTTTTCCTCCTCTGCTGCCTCAGGAGCGAGCTCGTAGTGTTTGTTTATTCTTTGATGTGACTTTTAAACGTCGCTCAGCACGTTACACGTCAACACTGATTGTTTTCCGATGTCGCTTTTGTGAAGTGCAGTCTCCTTTAATCAAGAAAGGATATATACTTTTGATGGCCACTTTCCATCTGGTGTAAGACTGCACATACTTCTTGTGTTAGTGGTGATGATCATACCACTGATCAGAGATTTATCTAAGTGAACCCCTTAGCAATTTATAATAAGTGTTGAAATTCAAATTTCCTATTCATTTCCATGGAAGTATTATCAGGTCCTTTAAAATGACCAGTAGCAACTCCTACCCCTTGTGTATGAAAAGCATACGTAGTAACATGGAAATATGGGTTTAAATTTAAATTTTGAGTTCTTCTGTGGATTATTTTCCCCATGTGGATCCCCTAAACACCCTGCTTCACAGCCTTTCCTTCCACATCCCCCAGCCCTCTTTACATAAAAGGCAGAACTGTCCCTTCAGGGCAAGTGTCTGGGGCACCCCAGAAAAGGATGCAAGACACAGAAGGAAAGCACAGGCAGTAAGTGATACAGCGTCTGCAATGCCTCGTGCTAACAAACACAACAGGGCTCTGGGGCTTGATGAAGGCACACCAATCCTACTTTTGCTGATAAGCCTCAGTAACATAATTATCTGCCTGATTACCTACCTGAATTCATTCATGGGAGCAGATTATTTTTTAATCATTCTAAAGTGCATAAACATTTTCCTTATGCCAGCCAATTATTTAAGTTTTACGATGTTGGATTTCTTTAGTCCACTAAAATTGATACTTTAAAACTATTTAAAGGTAAATCTTATTTAAAGGTAAATGTCTTTAAATAGTCTTATTTAAATGTTATTTAAAGACAAATGGTTTAGTAAAGGAACAGGTACAGTTGGACTGGATGATCTCAGAGGTCTTTTCCAACCAGATGATTCTATGATCCTCTGGCACTAAGTCCCTTGACATCAGGCCATTATCTAATTGGGAAGGACCTTTTGAGCATACAGGAAAGCCCAAGCTCCCCAGGGAAGTGCTCGGGTCTCCATCCCTGGAGGTATTAAAAAACTGTGAAAATGTGGCACTTTGGGCATAGTTTAGTAGGCAGGGGCTGTTATGTTGATGGTTGAACTTGATGATCTTAGAGGTCTTTTCCAATCATAACGATTCTGTGATTCTAAATCTCTTGTAGAGATGCAAAAATCTCCAGTAACTTTTGAACTGTTCTTACATTGAAATAATCCAAAGTCCAAAACCCCAGAGGTTTATGGTTTGTTATATTGTTTTTGTGATTCTACGAAACCTAGCTTCAGTTTATGATTGATATACAACACAACCCCCCTCCTTTATCTAAATCATGGTCAGTTCTCACAACACTGTGGCTGCAGCAGTGCACTGTAAATGAAACTAAAAGTAGGACTCATGAGAGAGCCTCATTAAGTTTATCCAAAGGTACTACAAAAAGGTTTGAGAATGATTATTCAACAATTTGCTATGTAACAGCGTGGTGGCCAGATTAATTTCTTTTGAGCATTACAGGCCTGTTTTTCCTGCTCAGCAAATTTCTTGGGTGGACTTGGTAATGTGCACAGGGTGGCATGGAGAAAATTGTCATTCAGCAGCCTGTCCAAAAATGAAGCCCTGGCATGGACAAGAATGTAGCTCTTCCTAAATGGGAACACTTCCAATAGCTTTAACAGGCTTTGCCTCACACTGACAAAACCTGATGGTTTTGTCCATCTTTTATTTTTGGGAGGACACTTTTGGTTTGCAGTGGTAAATGAGAAGGTAGCCATGACACAATGTCTGAGAAACAGATTTGCCTATACTAGTACTGAAACAAAAAGCCATGTGAAATCTCTTTAAAGAGACATTCTTAGAACATTTCCTTCTTCTCAAAGCAGAGACATTTCACAACACATGAATCCTGATTATGCATCAATACATTATATTAATATGGTATTCTCTACAATACTAAACTAACTGAACATTTAGATACAAAAATCTTTGAAAAAGATTCTGGCTAGTTGGCTCAAAACTTATAATCCCACCTAGGACTTCTGTGGATTGACTGGCTTTAACTGCATTCTATTAAGAAAAAAAAAATAAGAAGAGTTGACTTGAGTGGTTCCTCAAGAGCTTCCATTCCACTTTTGACCCCAAACATCAAACTCCAGTTCCTAAAACACACTACCACAAACCTGAGATGCTTCATAAAGGCCTAAAGTATTCAGAAATTTTACAGGAGGAAACTGCTAATACATTAGGTAATGTCCATGGGGCTGTTCAAAAGATACAACATGAAAATAACTTCTGCCCCAAAGTAATACAAAA
This sequence comes from Dromococcyx pavoninus, assembly GCA_033558185.1. Classification (NCBI taxonomy): domain Eukaryota; kingdom Metazoa; phylum Chordata; class Aves; order Cuculiformes; family Neomorphidae; genus Dromococcyx; species Dromococcyx pavoninus. The sequence goes on along the minus strand of JAUMJL010001107.1, from coordinate 248,174 downwards.
ATAGTTTACAGATTGTGTGTTGCTGAAAATCTCACTAACTCAAGTGACTGATTTTATGCTTAGATTCAAAGCTAGAATGAACTATTAGATCAAATCTGAGATTTAAATAATATTGACCAAGGAACTTAGGTCAGTAATTTGTATATCAGACCCAGCTGTGCTTGGCTTTCTGGAACTCTTCAGCAGAGGCACCGGTGTGCTGGGGTTTACAGAGTAGGAAAAGGCAGAGGCTGCCTAGCTGATACCTGAGATTTGATTGTGCCACTCATGAGTGCAGGAAAGTAATGCTGCAAACTTACATTGTGTCTTTTACATGTATTATATCAAATATATTTTATATAGCACTTGATAATAAAAAGAATGATTATCAGTTCTCTTTGGGATGCTTCACAAATCTCTGTAGTTAAATCATTCTTGTGCTAAGTCTGAAATCCGTGGCTCAGGATGCTCGATGGCTTTTCTATGTGTAAAACATCTATTCACTGCAGTGTGGATTTTCTCAAAAAGGAGGTTCTGCATGTTCAAGCTCAGAAGCAAACACCAGAAATAGAAATGGTCAGTTGCAGAATATTTTTAACTATTCTGGCAATTATTTTTTTCCCATTTGCATACCTCTTTTTGCAGGACAAATATATTCAGACTTATCTGTTAATTATATTTATAATGTATTGTAGATAGTAGAAGAGTTCTCTTTGAGGTAGCTAGGAATAGTTTGAGCAGAGGGAATTACACTAGTGGCTCTATCAAACAGTGACAGGATGGTGACCTGCTCTGGAAACCACTTTGAGCAGTACAGATTTACTCTACTTTCTTCCAAACTCAAGTAGTGCTGACCTTGCTAGTTCAGTGATAAATATTTTGCAGTGTGATTGTACTAAAATAGAACTAATTATATTTATATAAACATACTCTGTTGCTAGTAGAATTGATCCAACCTGCAAATGCAAATAAATTTCATTTTAAACTAATAGAATAGTCATTTCAGCTGAATGAGTGGTCACGTTAGTGTGTTTAATTAAGTGAAAAGAACAAAGGAAAACCATGCTTTTTAACAGCCCGATTTTGTGGGAAAAACCTAATTTAAATTAAGTAATAGGCAAGCACTTTATAAGAAATAATTAGTGACTCTGCTGCTGTGACAACAACAGTAAAATCAAAATGAGGAGTAAATAAGAAGAATGCCTCAGCTAAGGGTTATTTCTGTGTGTTTTCACATGCCTTGATTTTTTTTGAAACACTGACTATATTATTGATTCCTCTCATCGCTTCCCATGGTGGAGCAATGTCAGTTTGTAAAACCTCACTATACCGTACCTTTATCAAATTGTGTCCTACAGAGTAGATGGTGGTTATTTTCCCTCTCTCTCCAGGAGCGTGAATACCAGTGCCATATCCGTGCCAAGCCACTAAGTAAGGATTGTGGATTGTAATCCAATACTTAACACGATCACCAAAGGTCTGGAAGCAAAAGGTGGCATAGTCATTGAAGATATCAATTACTGATTCGTTTTTCCATCCCCCATATTTTTCTTGCAGCATCAAGGGCAGGTCCCAATGGTACAGGGTAACCACGGGGTCAATGTTTCTGTGCAGCAGGGAGTCAATAAGGGTGTTATAATACTGGAGTCCTTTTTCATTGGGAGCTGCTACCACTCCAGTGGGAAAAAGCCTTGACCATGAAATTGAAAACTGGTAAAAAGTAACTCCCAAAAAATCCAGAGCAGACAAATCTTTGTCCAACAAGGTGTAACTGTCACTGGAGGCATCTGTGCTGTCGGTATCTTTAAACTCCGAGTGGATGAAATGGTCCCAGATGGAGGAGCCTTTCCCATCCTTCCTCCAGCTGCCTTCCACCTGGAAAGCCCCTGTCCCTACACCCCAGAGAAACTCTTTGGGGAAAGTGTCGTACAAAAACATCTGTGTTTCACTCACGGGGCTGAAGTGAGGGTCCTTTTTCCACACAGTTCTTCCCTCTCCAGCAAGCCCAGTAACTGTCCTTATGAAAACTAATGTCCAAAAAGCAGCGACTCTTTCCAGTCGATGGCCACACATTGTGCAGGTTTACAGCTTTCACTGACGGTGGAAAAAACCCATTCATGCGCTGGAGTCCCCACCGAGCAGACTGTCTTCATTTGCAATGAACTGCTGGAGTGTCTTATCAGAGCTTCTCTAAAAGCTTGTGATCATAAAAGCCCTGTCAATGATTAGCCTGAACTGTGGGACCTAGAGCGGGTCAGAGGATGGCGTAATTTTTAGGGAGGTGGCCTCTGTATGAACACTGAGACTCCTCGCTGGCTTCTTACTGCAGGAAAAGGTGTTGCCTGACCAAAAGAAACGCTAGTAACGAATTTATCATCATTTGAAGCTCAGTTGTTCAGGTAGGAGAATATAGGTGACAATTGTTAAGAAGTGAGAGTGCAAAGGGAGGAGAACAGGAAGGAATTAGTTGTCCCACCAGCTCAAATGGCAGAGTCGGTACACGCTCCCACCTTGATGCTGTACGTGGGTGTCAATAAGATGCTGCCTGGTGGGATTCCCTGCCTCTGGCCAGGCACTTAATGAATCTGATTTCATAATGAATAAAGGCTGGGAGAAGCTGTGGTCTCCAGGACACTTGTCATTACTGTTTACAGTAGCTGGGAAGCCTAAAGACTGTGCAGTTAAATTCTTAGCTATCAAATTTCCTTTTCTATCCTTGCCTCTGCCAAGGTAAGTGATTCAAATTATCAAACCAACTTTTCACTTGATGACTGATTATGTAATTCTCCTTGTTTCAGGGGCTTGGCTGAAAAATCTGGTCTGTAGAAATGTGGAACGCATTAGCTGAAAGGATTGGAGTTTTGAATATCTGCAATGTTAGGCTAACGAGTTAAGACATATTCATTCTGCCTAGATATGCAAATGAAGAGAAGGAAAAGACCTAAAGAAAAAGTTCACTTAGAAGAAGCGTAATGTCACATTAACATCAGCTGCTCAGGTCTACTACCATTAGGAAGTGCTCAGAAAAGCACAACTTATGTAATTACCCTCAACAGTGTGACGCAAATCACACACTTATCTTCACCTTATGCCTTTACCTTGTACAGCAGAAACTGTTTGAGATGGGATCAGGCCTTTCCTAAAGACACATAACTATGATGGATACTATAGAAAGCCTCATGTAAATAGAAACTAGACAACAGATTTACAAAGGAATTTTTGGAATTTTTCATCTGCAACAAAATGCTAATTCCTCTTTCTACAGTGTGAGAGAAATTTGATTTTCTTTCCTAGAGAATGTAGTAAGCAAAATATTCCATACAAGATTCCTCCAAAATAGAGCCTATCATCTAGTACATGAGTATTTTAATGCCTGTTTATGTTATAAAAAAATATAATTTAAAACAAAATTTCAATTTCAGGAAATGTATTTTTGTTGTGTTTTCCTAATCATCTCAGCTTTACTGTAGTGTATTTCTTTAAGGCAATTCCTAACCTCGGAAGTCCTTTGGACATATATGAAGCTCCGGCTATCTCTGTTCCATCATAAAAACTTCTAAAATGATCGAAGTGTATGGTCCCTTAAATCACATAAGAAACACTGCATTATGAACTTCAAAAGTATCTCAGTGTTTAGTTACAAATATCTGCTTTATACTTCAATTAAGTTTCAGATAATTGAAAACACAAATTTTGTAGCGCAGTAATTAAAACATTGCTTCAAAAGCTGACATAAAAGTTGATTTAGATTCCAAAATTGTATCAACATAGTGATGTACAGAAAAAATAAAATAAACAAGAAAATAGTATCAGAAGGAAAAGAGTAATATGTTTTTTATCCTCTCTCAATAAGCAAGACAAAGCCCCTTCATTAATTATAAAAGTAGGACTGGTTTTATTGAATAGAGGAAAAAAACCTGAAGCTCAGGAGTTGATATCTCACTTTTTTCACATATTTTGGAAATTAGTAACATAAGAAGTCAAATAGTCTGTGATTTTCAGAAAGGCAGAAACCAAATCTAATTTTTAAAATTATTTTTTTAGTTGTCAATAGCATGATGTTATTGAGTGTACTTTAGCTACTTTTTAAAAAGTTGTACTTCTAGTTAGGTAATGTGCTTTTAAAACAAGACCCATGGTCAATAGACTCAAACCCGATATTGCCTTCATTTCATCTTTCAAAGCCCACCAAAATACAGTGAATATTCGGTTTTGTTTCCTGTGGCAGAGCTGGTTTTGTCCCACTTCCAGTGGTTTCATAGCCATGCATGTAGAAACAGAGGTATCTTCTGTCTCCCACCATACCCAGGAGTGAATTATAGTCATTCCAGGTCTTGAGTCTCATCTCTTTTCATAAAGGGTTAAAATTCTGCCTTCCAAGAAACATGAACATGTCACAAGCCCCCAGGCAGATACTGCTTTGCTGGATGTTGTTCCAGGTAGCTTTATCAACTACAAACATAGATAACCACCTGCAATAATTCTTCTAGCATTATTTAAACAGTTTGTCTGGCTCTTAAAAACGTCAGCCAATTTAATTGCTCTTCAGTTCTGGTATCAGGAACAGACACAGCTTTAAAAATTACATAATGAGAATTACATACGCAAATACAAACACATCACTGGAGATATTTTTCTAAAGTGATGACTTTTTTGCTTGCACAGCCATTCTAGTTGTGGACCAGCTTGCAAAAAGTACTGAAAAGCATGGCCTGTGCTGTGGATCTGCATTTAGTTGCTCGCTCTGTCATGTCTTTCTTATGCAGAAACCCAAATTCACGTGCTATGCAAATGCTGAGAATATACAAGTCCACCTGACCATGTGTGTTCGTAGAAGAACAGCAGCAATTTCTATACAAACAGGGGCTTATGAATACTTCAAGTCCTATTTAAGGAATTAAATGGTAATAGTAATTACCATTAACACTCATATTTTCTCAGGTCAGACAACAAGTTCTGACTTTTTTTGCAGAATCTAAACGTCAAACAAGTAATTATTGAGAGGGGAACTGGTTTTTATTTGGTTTGTCTTAAGCTTATTCCCTCCCAGTGTTCAGCAAGGGGAGAACAAAATGGAAGAAAACATACAAGATTGTATTAGGAATTCATTGGGCATTAAAAGGTCAGCAGGTGACGATGGAGTGCAACTTCCAAGTTTCTCTTGGGCTCCTCAGATGTAGACCATAAGCTCCCTTAATCATAAGCTCATGGGACACAACACTGTAGACAGATCAAAGCCTGATGCTTTCCACACAACCGGGGGTGAAGAAAGAATGGACCAACGCAGACTCGTTACAGAAAAGAGTTTTATGTGCTGTACTTTTCCAGGCCTGACCCCGGGATGCCTGTCCTGCTGCATTATGGCTGAAATGGCCAAAGTTGCAACCGCAGGGACCGCCCCCCCCCAGCCGCCAGGGGGCGCTCCCCCCGCCACCCGCCGCCAGGGGGCGCCGCCCGCGCGCCCCCGCCCCGCCCGTCGCGCGCGTGACGGCAGCGCCGCGCGCCGGGCGCGGGAGTTGGCGCGAACGCAGGGGGACGATGGTGGCGTAGGGGTAGCCGCATCGAAACCGCCGCCCGCAGCATGGTGAGCGACCACGCCGGGGCGGCCCCGGTGGGCGAGGGGAGTGGGCGAGGCGCAGTGCGTGTTCCCCTCCTCCCGCACAGCGGCGAGGCCGGGTGGGCGCCCGGGAGAGGCCTCTTCCCGCCCGGCCGCGCCTCCAGCCGCTTCCCGCCATTTCCCGCCTGGAGGGGCCGCGTCCCGGCCCCCCTCGCGTGCGGGCAGAACCAGCCCCTGCCCGAGGGGACGTCCTGTGACCTGGCCCGGGGGGAGGGGGACCGTCTGAGCCCCTCCAGCTTCAGCCCCCCCAAAGCCATTCTGTGATTCCATCTTAGACATTGGGAAGGAATTCTTAACGCTGAGGGTGCTGAGGCCCTGGCCCAGGGTGCCCAGGGAAGCTGTGGCTGCCCCCTCCCTGGAGGTGTTCAAGGCCAGGTTGGATAGGCCCTTGAGCAGCCTGGTCTGGTGGGAGGTGTCCCTGCCCGTGGCAGGGGGTGGAACTGGATGGGCTTTAAGGTCCCTTCCAACCCAAACCGTTCTGTGGTTCTATAAAGCCAGGTGGTGCATTGGGTCTGGGAGAGAAAGGCAGAGGAGCTGGCCTCGCTCTGCACACAGCCCCCTTAAGTGCTGATAACTCTTCCTTTAATTTCAGTAAAGGCAAGCACAAAGGTGTTTCTGCTGCCTGCCAGATTGGATGGTGTGCGATATTGGCAGAAAAACAACCCAGTTGGGGAATAAAAGAACTCAAAAGTTTAGATGTAGGGAATTGTTTGTAAATAATGATGAATGCGACCCTCAATAGGTTACAAATCAAGATGCGGCCATCACAAGAGGGTATCCCTTGTTCACTTCTGGCTCAGGTAAATTTACTTCTCAGATCAAGTTTCTGTGCAGACGTTTTACTGGCTTTGCTACAAAAGCCACTCAAAGACAGCTAGGTTCAGCTTTGGTTTTGAACTCTCTGTAGAGTTTAACCTTTATACCTGATGTTCAGCAATGATAGACATCACAATCTGACTGTTGCACATAGCGGTCTGTCAGCGCTAAGAATCCCCAGACTATTCAAGTGTGATATTTTCATAGTTTCTTGGGAGTGGCTGGTGACTTTAAATTTACGTATGAGGACAAATCTGCCTCTCTTTTTTCGCTGCCACCACCTCTTTGCAAACTGATCTTAATGAAATATTTGCTTCCTTCTCTCCCACCTTCCTGGGACAAAGGCTTTCCCTTCTATGTAGTCTTCTTCTGAGTGTCACACACCTTGCAGCATCTGGGAGTTTGCAAAAAGGAAGGAAGACAACCATTGTTTGGGAAAGAGGGTGGGTGGCCTCAGCCCCTTTTCAGTGCTGAAGAGAAGAGCCTGTACAACCGTCACTGCTATGGCTGTGAAGATAGAGGCGAAAATACAGTCACATTAGTAACTCTGTAGCCTGATGTGTGTGTATAGTGACACACCAAGTGTACTGGAATTTAATATCATACTCTTGCAAAGAGCCTTTTTTAATGCCGTGCCAAACATAAGTAGTCCCCGTCAGGTTGATTCTGCATCTTTTCAGCTGTGCTGATCTGATGTGTGTATAGAGTTATACAATGGACTGATTTGTCTTAGAAGGGTTTTTTTTTTTTTTTTACACATATTAATGACCTGACCCAGTTTCCAGGCAGAGAGCTGTATTGGTACAACCGAGGGAAGGAATGACTGGGAGCAGGAGCTAATTGAATTCCCTCTAGCTGAGGGAGACATTCATGTGGCCAGAGCTGTACTTAGAACTGTGATACTGCTCAAAAAATACTGTGTACCTGTGCTGCAGTTACCACTATTAGTAAACATTAATTAAGTATAGTTATCAAGCAAGTATTACTGGTTTCACTGAAGTGACACTATAGATTTGATTTCAATTAGTGCAATTTTTCTGGGCACACTTCAGAGCTGAAGTTTGCGCAAAACTTGCACTGAAATAGACAGACTGTAAATAAATATGATGCAAGGCCCTCATGGACGCACTTCAGAATACCTGAAATATGGGGCATTAGTTTCTATTGCAGTCATTAGGTAGGCTGGTGAAATCCAGTTTTCTGTCGTATTATATTTTGAGGTGCAAACTTAATTATATGTTGTTATTTTGGAAAATATTCTGCCTTACTAAGCACAAGTCTTCTGCAAACATGTGCGTATGAAGGGATCTGGGGGAAAGTAGCTTCTAAAGTTGACCCTGATAAGTTTTAGTAGTTTGAAGTGGCAGTTTAGTTCCTCTTTATAGCATGTTAAATGTAGCAGGGTTTATAGTTATGGTATTTATGAAGAGCTAACTTGATATTTCATAAGAACTGATAAGGCAGAAAATAACAGTTTACCTGTTATAATTTGGGCCTTTGCAGTTCAGGAACTGGGATATTAAAATAGTGGAAGAAGCTGGAGCAGGCAGGTCAATTTAATATTTTTTTTACTTAAGTCTGCATTTCATAAACTAGGATATAATGGTATTTCCTTGTATAAGTCTATAAAAAATAATATTATTGTTCGCAGAGCAGCTAAGTTACTAGTTAACAATTTTTAATTAAAATACCAGAATGAATTGAGCATTCTCATTGATCTAAAATTAATTGTTATCTAAAAGTAAACAACCTTAAAAAATGAAAGTAACATTATTTTGTAGTGTTTTGGTAAGTATTTTAATTATTTTACTACATAAAAGATCGAAGACTCAATTTTTCTGTTGTGTATGTTACCTTAAGCCTAAAAAGGAGTTGGTAATAATAATTTAGTGATCAAGTCCATGAATCTGCTTTGAGATTTTTTTTAAATAGATACTTTCTTCAGACCTGTTAGCTGCAGGTATTGGCAGTCAAAGTTTCAGAATACTGCACTTATATTGTAGAATTACATGTAAAATAGCAGAGCTTTGAAAATTGATGCCTCAAGGTATGAATTTCATAGATGGAAATCTGCGAAGTCTCATTGGGGAAGAATGCTTCCCAGCCTACTGTTGTCTGTTTGCTGAATCCATATTATCACATGCAGGTAAAACACCATTTTTACAGGAAGCAACATGTCTGATTCTAGAAAATTGTTTTAAGTATACTAATTAAATCTATACATGTCCCGTATTTTATATATGCTTTCACATTACATATTCCATTGATTGTAAGTCCTGTAGGCTCTGATACTCCAAACCATCAGGGAACCAACTGATAAGAGAAAGGAGCCTGAAAGACCCCTTTTTGTCAATCAGACTTGTATGGAGATTCCTTAAGAATTTACTTGTAGTTCCCTGCAGTAATCAAAAACTCCCAGATGAAACCCATGATGGGGAATCGCTGACAGCTGGGTAGAACATAGTCCTGAGCCACACTTTTTACCAGCTTTGTATTTAGGCCACATGGGGTATTTCTTTCTCTAAAATGGCTGCTACTCCTAGAGGTTGTAATGCTAAGCAGGTATGCTTTTTCTCAATTACTTTTTGGTAAAGCTGAAATGCTAGGGTTTTTTCCAATAGAAATCAGATTTGGTTTTGTATGTAGAGTAGTGCTTTTATGAAATTGAAGCTTCAGCTGCTGATTTTATGTACTTAGAAAGCTTTTAATGGTTGTACTTTGGCCAGATATTAAAATGAAGTTGCTAAGTAGAACTTTTGGAGCTCTTTGTATTAAGTTCTTTCTATTTGTTTAAATTTTCATTTGTTTCTTGCTGAGTAATTTTTTTAGTGAGGCAAGAGTTATTGTCCTAAATTTGAGAGGAGTGGATGCAGTATGTCCCAACACTTAACTGCTTTCTAGCTCTTGGTGTTTTCTGTCTTTCTGTTGGACCCTACTTCATAGTTGATAATTTTAAGTATAGAAATAATTAATAATTAATTGGGAAGAAAAGGAATTCTAATCATCTGTCTGTCTTACGTCACTTTTTCATTGTTAGTGGAAGTTTGTTGTGAAGATGTCCAGCTTGGGGAGAAGTAAACTTTTTTTCATGGTTCAGAGACAAGAGGAAGGTACTGTGTTGCCTGAGCAGCTGTGTTTAACTGGCTGGGCTTTGTGTTCTTAATTGTAAACAGATTTTCAAGATTAACCAATATAATGGAGCTGTTGAGAGAGTAACTTAAATGCACTGTGTGTTTTGTAGCATGAAAATTCTAACAGGTATCTGTATTTAAAAAAAAAAAATCTAGGATATCCGGAAATTCTTTGGCGTTGTGCCTCCTGGAAAGCGACAAGTATGTGAGACTGTGAAAAAGAGTGAAAAAACTAAAAATGGTGAAGGACCCTCAAGTGGCAAGAAGAAGGAAAAGGAAACTAAGGTTAGTTCTGCATTTCTTATTTGTGAAGTGCTTAATTTCTCTGATACAGGATTGTTGGAGTATGTAGCGTTTTTTAAAGTCATAGGTAATTCTTATGAAGAGAATTGGTAACTTGAAAAATAATTGTGTTGTAGGGCAAAGGAGAGGTAGGCAGAAGCTGTTATGTTTAGGTGCTAATGTAGGAGCAATCTGATGTATTTGAGTTATTTTAGCTATAGCACACAGATCTCTAAGTAGCTCTGCTTATTTGATTTTTGATTTAATTACAATTAAAGCTTGTGCACAGCAGATGTAAGCATATCATAAAGATGTTGTGTTTTCAAGTAAGGTGAAAGTCTGTGGTGTAGATGCTGCCTGACTGTTTGTTTTTTATTTTATCCAGGTGTTTTAACACCTGTGGGGGAAATGTTAAGGTTTCCATTCTTGGATGGGATTACTTAAGTAAACCTGTTGCAAAGACCACCATGTTCATCAAAATGAGAGATTAAAATTAATTTTGTTTGAGTCTCGGAGTATTTCACATGTTAGTCATCTGAACTGTATGAAAAAGAAAGGAGTGGCTAAAGAGGGATTCAAAAATCGCTTGGAGGATGGAAGGATTTCTGATAAGATGGAATGTTTAATGTGAAGCATCGCAATCAAGAAGAATGTTACTTAAAGAATATTTTGACTGTATAATTTCATAGTTTCAATGTGAAAATAAAGGACTATTCAGTGGAAATGAAAGATGTAGCAATTACGTTAGGTGTTCTATTTCTACTTTGTAATTCTCCAGTTATATCAAGGATTTAATAGGTTTCAGGCTAGAATTGAATGTGGATTATAGAATGTGTAGTTATGTTTATCTAGAGTTATATTTTTAGAAGCATTTACAAAACAAGCATAGTTGGTAGTTTGGTAGGCCCAGGAAACTTCCTTCCTATGCAGCTTGTGATTTTTGTAACTATCTAAAACTTGTCAATGTTTTTTAAAAAAAAAAAAAGTCCTTGAGACAGTTTAATACCAGCTGCTGCTGGATAGGGCACGTTTGTCAGCTGTGAGCAGTGGTGCAATCTCTTGTGGTAGTTGCACTGCTTAACAGGTGAGAGGAGAAGCTGCAAGCAACCAGTACACTGAATAGGACATCAGTCTAGCTTCAGCTATTGTGTGTATTTCTGTCCTTATTCGATTTGCTATGTTTTACTCCAAGTTTTGTCGAATTCTGGTGGTTACAACAAAGCCATGTCCAGAATGGAACCAAACGTGGAAGCTGAATTCTGTGCAAGTGACTTATTGGCCTGTATGAACTACTTCTGGTGGGCCGTGCAGTTTCTTTTTTAAATTAAAAGGTGGAAGGGGTCAAAAATCTATTTGATTTCCTTTAATTGGCATTTAACTTAGATTATTATGCTGGGACTAAATATTCATGTCTTCCTCAGAGCGCGTCTATCTTTACTGTTGCAGTTCATTCCTTATTTCCTCTGCCCTGCACCTTTCCCTCTCACACCCATGAGTTAGCACAAGACTGTAAATGACATATTAGAATTTTTTTGAAACTCACAAATTTGAATTTATAACTGAGTAAAAGCTGGAAGGACTTCTTTAGTGATTGAGCTAATGGACTGTTACCTTTAGGTGAATAATTCACCCAGTGAAGATGATTGCAAACAAAAGCGGACAAACAAGAAAAGAAGAATTATCTATGATTCAGGTAGTGTTCATAGTTGTTTCTGAAAGCTACTTTATATCTTTTGCCTCAGCATTCCAAGTCTATTAGGTAAATGGTATATCTGAAAGAAAGGTGTGGTTGGGTTTTTTTCATTAATGTGATTAGAACACTTTTTTCACAGTAATTATGCTGGATATATTTGATAATAAGAAGTGCAGTGTGTGCCATACATTTAGCTTGCAGTGCAGTGTAACTTTTAACAAAACATCTGTTTAAAAAAAGAAAAAACAGTTCAGATAGTAAGTTCTGTCACAACTGCAGAACCTTTTTTTTAGTTAGGAAAACGTGTATAAATTGTGGGATGTTTTGGGTTTCCTGTTCTGTGATGGATAAGTAACATCCTACACTGGGTACAGGAGGCAGATCATATACTGTAATTTCACATTTCTGTGTTGCACAAAAATAATATAGGAGATTGTTTTGAAAGGCAAACTTGGATTTCCACGTATCTTTCTCTAGTTTAAAACTATGTGGTGAACATTTGCTAGACTTTTTTTTAATTTACAGTATGGGGCACGCAGAATATAATTTAAAGCACTGCTATGACATTTTGAAAACATTATTTGAAATATTGTAGTAACAGAAATCCATTTTATAGCACTTATACCTTAAAAAAAACGCCCAAAAAACCCAAACCACAAAAAGCACCCCTCCTCCCTACCATAAAACTCCAAAACCTTGTCTGTTGTTAGTTTAAAAGCTTGACAATTCTAGTTTAATCTTTCTGAGCTGTTACATCATTTAAACCCTCTTTGATTGGTTTGTAGCCTTGAATGGTTGTTGTGAAACTGTAGAAAAGATTGCAGGAGCTTCTACTACAGGTTTTGACTCCTTCTGAAGGCTTCAGCTTGAATTTACAGAAACAGTCTTTGTGATGATACACAATTGCTTCTCTTGTAGAAGAAAAATGTAAAGTTTGTTGTGTTTTTTTTTTAAATTTAAAAAAAGATTTTTTTAGTCTGCTGTGGCACTCTGACAGTTGCATTCTTTTTCAGAAAGATTTTTCTACAGGCAGAGCAGTTCTTGGAATAAGTAATAAAATATTTTTTGTTACGTAAACAAAACCCACTGTCTAGACTGAGTTCTGACCAAATCTTCCTGTAGTCGTTATACACTGGACTAAATGATGGAGCAAAACAAAGCTGTGCTTTGACCTTCCGTTCAATATCTTTGTCACTCAGTTGAATATACACGAACCCATGTTAGCTAATGTTGTTATGTGATCTTTTGCTTAAAACCTGTATGTGAAGGAAATCTACATTTATGTTGTGGTCCAAATACAGATTCAGAAGAGGAGGTGCAGTCAGCGAAAAAATCAAAGAAGCCATCTGAGAAAAAACCAACTACTTCAAAACTTGGTAAAGTTCTAAAGCAGGATCCTGTTGTTTATATTTCAGAGACAGGTAATGGAAGAAATATGTTGTTGTATGTTCAGCCATACTGTGGCAGATTGTCTGACTGATGTACTCTGAAATATGACTGTAAAACCCAATATTGAGGATGAAAATTATGTTCTTCTTAAGCTAACCAAAAGCACTTCAGATTTTTAGCCTCAAGTATTGGAAGGTCGGGAGAAAGGTAAAACTGTGGTGATATTGGGTAGGTTGAGGTAAATAGGCACATAATTTCACGAGCTAACGCTTCCCTGCCTAAGGAATTAACAAACTTGAATCCAAATCCATTTTGTTAAAATGTATTTTAAGTGCTAGAATTCCAGTTGTTCTTGTGTGATCCCTATTTGTGTTTTAGGATACATATTCAGAAAAATGGACACAGTCTCTTGGTATAGTATATTTTTGGCGAGATCACTGCTGAACGTAAACATTGCTTCCCTGTAATCATACCACGGATCTTTTAAACAAAAAAGGATTGTTTGTTGCGGTGTCCTAATTAAAATTGTGGTTTGACTGGCTTTTTCCTCTACCTTCTTCCTCTTCAGGCACTTCTCAGAATCACTGTTTCTAAGATGGATTGTGCTTATTTTATTTGTCCTGGATATTTGACCTGGCATTTAGCTACACTAGGTCACATATTCAAATAGCTCAATTTTCCAAAATATCCTGAACAATTTATTGATCTTGTTTCTTCTTTTACTGAAAACTTTGTTTCCTTTGACGGTTTTGCCGACAATTCTTTCCTAATTAAAAAGGATCTTTAATAGCATTGATCCCAGAGTAGGTAAATGATCATATTCCCAGGGAATACACAGTACGTATTTAAGTTCATTTTGCAATTCAAGGTGGTGTAATCAAGTTTTTCTGCACAGGGATACCATGGGAACACTGGTCAAGGTTATTAGTGAAATCCCTGAAAACCACGGCTCAAGGCTACTCTTATCTGGAGAGTCTTAAATACACACCAGGTTGACCTAAAAGTCTATGGCTGAAACAATGCCTTCATAACCTTGGGACTTAATGCCTGAATTTTGTTTATATTTAATCTGTATAAATTGTTTCTTCAGCTAAATGGAGCTGTCAAGCTGAGTGTGTTTTAATGGTATTGATGCAGCTATTGGCTTGAAATAAACATGGTTTACAAGAATAGGAATATAAAAATAGCAGATAGAAAATATCCTAATGAAATTTGTAGACGTTTGTCCTTTTCTTGTTCTTAGTGTTACACAGTTGAAAACTTAAATCCAGAATACGCTTGTTGGACTTGCTCAAAAGTCAGAATCTCATTCTCTAGGGCACTGTTGGTGGCAGTGTGTTTGAAAGGGTCTTTTGACATCAAGCAGTCAGTAGAAGCTTGGTAGTTGATTGCCTCAACCTATATTTAATATTAATTTGAAACTTTCTTCCCTTTGTTAGAATTTCTGTTCAGCTCTTCTATATAACTATGTGGGATACAGCTTTCTTGAAAAATGTTGAGGGAATTAACTTTTTGGTTTGTATAAGAGTAGGTTGATGAGATTATTTTTTTGCTTTGTTTCCTATTAGCTTGTGAAGTGGCCTTTTTAAAAAAATAGAAAAAGAATAGTTGCTGTTTGTAATTCTATAAGAAATACTTTGTTATTAGTGAAACAAATGTAATTTAAATAAATATTTAGTTTACTGATGGCTAAAGATAAAATGAAGTTATTCTAGCAGGTAACAAGGGGGAAAAAAAGCCTTTGTTAGAACAGTCTTAGTGGATTGGGAAAAAAATTGATGTTTGTTGTACTTGTTAAAATAATACTTTGTTTGACTGTTTAATGAAGTATGCAACCTTGAGCTCTGCTTGTAGAAGATGACCTGTTATTATGATGTGTTGAACCTCATCTAGTTGCATCACAGGTGGTTATTTGGCAGGAATTGTGACTTTACTTTTAGTGAATACTTAGCCTTTCATATACATCCTGTAGAGGTAATCATGCACATGTAGCAGTCACCTTGATCGCCTGAGTGTTGCAACATATAACCTTAAAAAACAAAAGCCTTTTTCTAGTGGCTGACTTATTTATATGGCTAGAAAAATCAAAGTTTTAGAAAAGGAAAGGAGTAGGACTGCAGGTTACTGGAAAGCTGTTCCTTGAGAGCTTAGAAGGTAGAACAAGACGAATGGTTTGTGAATGAGCTTCCTGAATATTGGCTCTTTTATTATAGAGAATATTAGGGGTGGGGAAACAAACAAACCCACATTAAAAATCAGTTAAGTGTGAGTACTGGTGGCCAAAAAGGATTCCCCCCATCCAGACACTGGTTCAAATGAGCAGCAGGTTGTTAGTGACCAAGCATGTCTTGTACTGCAACGTTTCATAGGGGAATAGAGAATTATCACTGTTCCTTCCTGGGCGATTTTAGCACTGTATATGTTTATGGAAACTGCTATCCTTGGGTGAAAATGCATGGAGGTGATAAATAACACCTATGTGCCCCCTTTCCTCCAAAGTGTTTTAGGGAATGTCAGTTGAGAATATGTGGTTGAGCCTTAAGGGAGTTTGACTTGAAATGGGCTTCAGGAATGAGGGTATGGGTTCTGGTGGAAGTCCTAGGAAGAAGCGAGGAGTGTTGGCAGAGGCAATGTAAAAGGTGTTTAGGAATGAGCCCCATTAAAATTAATTTGGTTGAGTTTGGGAGTACCAACAGTACAACGTAAGGGTCCTATAATGGTGAATGTGCTGTTGTAGCCACACTCCGAAGTGGTGAGAGCTGAGTTGTTTAACCTTGGGAAATGTATGATAGTATCTTGCTTCTTTGATCTGGGATTGTCTCTCTGAATAGGACAGTAAGTGGAAACAGGTGTGGATGAAGTAAAATGTAATCTTATTCTTAAAGAGCAGATCTTATTATTTTCTCTGAAGAATCTACGATAACAGCATTTATCATAAGACAAAGTGATTACAAACATTGGCAGGACATAAACATTCTGTGACTGTAATATTTAATTTTTGTTTATTTATAAATGACTCAGTTAATCTGCTAGATTAGCTTAAAATGTAAAAGAGGACTCTCTTTGCTAGGCTAGTTCATTTTTTCTGGAACAGAACACACTGTCCTGAGTGGATCAGTGAGTTGAGCTGCAGCTGGAAAAAAGAACACATTTATCCTTGCCTGGATTTTTTCAAGTTACTTTTTTCCAGTTTCCTAATTATTCATCCAGTAAACATTAGGCATATAAAGCAGAGTGTGAAGTTTCATTTCACAAAAGCAGATCCGAGAGCAATGGTAAAGCTGCTATTACAGTAAAAGTAATCAGTTCAAGTGAATAAAGCTCTCTAGAATGAACTGGGAAGAGTTAATGGACTGATGAGTTCTAATTGCATGCCAAGGTAACACAGCAGTTTCTATGGCAAGTGTATTTCATTTGGAAGGTGTTGCTTTAATTGATGGTTTTGCAGATTAAGTTAATTTACTTCAGTTTAAATATGTTCAGCCTTCTCATTTAAATGCTCCCAAAACTTCTTTCTAAAGGTATAAGTATACATATTTGACTAAATTTTACTTGGCATGTACTGAACAAAAGGGTATTGGACGCAGTGTAGTTGGCACCGAAGTGCATAACTGCAATTAGACGTGGCAGTTACTGCATAACACTCCTGGATCCCGGAACCTTTTTCCCTTAGAGTGAAAACTATGACAGTAGCAACTTCTTGAAATTATCTTTGATAACTGGAAAATCCAAAGGTAAATTGATTTCAGGGGTGCAAAGCTGGAAAGGTTCTGGTAAACTTTATATTTTATAAATTTATTGAACCTTGACATGTTGGCATAGGCGAAGTACTAACAATTAATGGTTTAAAGTGCCTGTTTGTAGCACATCTAAAATCAGCTTGTTGAGAAAGGACATAAAAAATTTGAATAACTCTACAGAACAGTTTTTGAAATATGCGATGCAGCTCCCATATTTTTAACTAAGGAGGAAGATGGGAAATAATGCACTTTGGTAGTCACACATAGCATCCATTCCTTTTGGTAGCAGTTACAGGGGTTGAGTTTGAACAGACTTGCTGGCTTTTTTGAGATATGGTGGTGATCTTAAAGTAAATCTATAAGAAGATTATCTTTAAGCAAATGGTGAATATAAAACTTAGTCCTACCAAGTGTTGGGACTGAACAGCTGTCAATACATATTTAAAATAATTTGAACCCAATACAATGACTTCTTATCATACAAATGCTGTTTTCTCCAATCTCATCCTCAGTTTGGGTGGCAATAACTATTGTCCTGGACTGCATGGTCTCCAAGACAGGAACTGTTTTAAGCACTGGTGTGGATGTGGTGCCATTGAAACTGAAAAATGTTCAGTATACTGTAATTTTAGACAAGTGGTGTAGATTTAATGACTTTTGGATAGGCTATGGTTCCACGTAGAAATCCTTATGTAGTAGCCTAAACACACCAGTAACATACATTTATCACAATAAATAAGAGTTATTTGTAACTTGTACATGCCCTGCCTATATTTGGGGTTGATTTTGTAACATCTTAGGAAGAGGTGGTCTGCCTTAAAAAATTTGCATTCTAAACAGAATAGGAACAAGGGAATTATATTTTGTACTGATGAGGAACTCAACAGTACAGAAATAATAAAGGAAGATGAGTAAAATATGTTGTTCTGAAGGCCATCTGAGGATCTGTCCTATGCTGCTTGTCACCATTGTCCCTTCCTGCAGCAGACTGCTCCCTTTTCACGTTGGCTAAGGCCAATTACTGAACCTGAGCCTTTTAAAATTATCTGAATTTAAACAAATGTTTAAAACACCTGAGATTATTTTGATAGAGCTTGGTTAGAGAACAACCACAGATGTTCCTCTGTAATCAGCAGGTAAAACCATTTTGAGAAAGGGTGAGGATAGCAAAGAGGAAGAGGAATAACAAACATTTACAGGTGGGCTGCAGGCATAAATTTACTACCCTAATTATGCTATGCTAGAACATTATCTAAAATGAAAGCCAGATGTGCTTTAATGTCCTGGAGTTGTTCTTGAAGCCCCCAGGAATTAACGGTCGTTGTTCGTTGCTAGGAAAGTTTGTTCTTGTACATTGCCTGGCATAATAGGTCCCTGCTTCACATGTAGTGTTTGCATCCCAAATAATTAAAAGCAATTTCCTGATTGTTGTGCCTGTCTGTTCTATTAATCACATGATTAGCTTTCTCTTTGTTGCATCTACTTAATTTCCAGAAAGCTCGACTATAATACAGGATCTTGACTTGTGTGTTTAATCTGAGCTAAACCTGAGAAAACCCAAATGTTTATGCTCAGGGTACTTTTCCATGGTGTAGCACACAAAAAATGTGTCAATGTAAACAGGAAATACTGTTCTCTCAATAGTCTTGTTCTGCTATAGAAAGGTTTTGCAACATAAACGTTATCTAGTTGATAAAACTGATTTCTGTTTAATACTTTGTGAAGTTCATGCCCATGTGTAAGGCTGTCTTAACTCTTCAACTTGCAATTAGTATAAGAATGCAATTAATCTACAATTTTTCTAAGCTAACATCTGAATTTTAACTTTTATTTTCCCTCAAGTTGTTGGCTTGCTTGTATGAGGGAGAATGCCCCTTTGCTCTTAGAGGTCATGTGTTGAGAATCATTGACCTGAATAGTCCAGCAGCGAGGCTGGGAGTCTCTTGATGTTTTCAAAGTTGTAAATGAAGTCACCTTCATGCTTGTAAAGAAGCCAAAAGTGTGCAGCTGATTAACCTTGCTGTCCCCTTCTTTGGCTGTAGGCATGTGTGAGCAGTTTGTTTCAAGAGGAAGCATTAAGGGTTTACCGAAAAAGTTGATGCTCTTGAGTAATTGACATAAGGGGAGTGCCTGGAGATCAGGCAAATTTGCCACGTGCTTACCAGTTTCCTGAACCTGGGATGAAACTGTAGCCTGAGTGTCTGTCCCCTAAAGCATCTTTTGAAATCCAGGGTGGTTTTGTTTGCCAGTGAGCACTTTCATGTTCTCATTCTGCCTTTTCTTTATTTATATCTATAGACTACTGTTCATAAGTGCTGCAAGTCTCTTCTTCAGTCACTGCTTGGCAGTCAATAAATTTTTCTAATCGTGTTGTTTCTAGGAAGAATGTAATTAAAGCAAAGCTGTAATTATTGGTAATAGTACTGACATCATAAATGACTCAAATCTATATCCTTTTTAATTAAAACCTAATTATATTTACTCTGCTTCTTTCTACTTAAGAGAAAGTAATATCCTGTTGTTTTTTTGTTATTTAAATAGTTATGAGTGAATAATGAAAAAAATCAATATTGCATGCAGATCTTCTGATAACAGTAGTGACGAGGACAGATTTGTTTGTAGGATGGAGCAGTCCTTAGCTTAAGAAAAGGTGGGAATAGGGGGGCAAAAGAGAATTTGTATCTTCTTTCCAAGACAAATAAATATAATTACGTCTATGTTAACTGTTGGTTTCTAGTAATAAGTACATTTTACTCTTGCAAAGATGTTTTCATTTTAAACTGAAAAAAATAAAAGAAACAAAACTATTTCTGAAATTAAGTTTGAGATAAGCAGTCTCCTATTCAGACTTGAAACTATTGTAGATTAGGAGCCCATAGCATCAAGTGTCCAAATCTCACAGGTATGGCATAGTTTGTTAAACTGAACTAAACGGCAGCAAGAGATTTACTGCTGCCTAGGGAAAGTAAGTCATGTTGAGAATAGTAAAGCTTTCAGCTTCGTGGTAAAACTTGCTGCTGTCAACTGAGTGACCTGGGCTTGAATTTTCTCTTCCATATATTGCTTCATGAATTGAATTAGCTAAAATGCCACTTTCCTACAGACAATTTTTTATCTTTAGGTATTTAACTGCTGAACTAATTTTCCTTTCTTACAGATGTATCTTGGTTTTGGTTTTCTTTCTTTTTGAATTTTTTCTCCTAGGAATAGTCAGGATCCCCCCTTGTACTAGTTATATTCTGCATAGTGAGTGTTCAGTAGCAGGAAGTTCCAGCCGATGCCTAAAACTCTTGCTACTACCATCTGTTGAGAAAAGGTGAAAAGAAAAATGTTTCCCTCTATCTAATATATAACAGAAATTATAGATGACAGACATATGACATCATCTAAACTTAAGGAAGTTGTTAAGAAATCTTTGTACGAAGAGAAACTTGGTGGCTTAAATTAAAGATGACTAGGAAATGAACATATTCATGTGATAATGCTGTCAATTTAAGTGCAGTTATAAAGCAGATGCTTAGAACATTCTGTGTTTATGTTATGTTGAGGGGGGTGTCTGAAACATCTCCCCTTTCAGAAAAGTAAAACCAGACTTCAGTTAGAGGCATGCAAATGAGACAGCCTCTGTTTCTGTTCCTCTCAAGTCTTTGCACTTTATTCTTTCTGTGCTTAATGTTCATTTTAGGGATTTTTCTTGCAGTTTGCTTCTTATCTTTGCACACGTTTTTAGAAGATTTCACAAAGAAATTGCTTTTCTCACTTACCAAGAAGTTTGCCCAGTGATGTTTGTTTCTGTGCTTTAATATTAATCTTATCATTTGGCAGTGGTGTCTGTATGCTTCAGTGATAGGGTTTCATTTGTGTAACTGTCATTAAGACTTTGGGACGTGACACAAACCTCTTTGAAGTCCTTGCTACTCTCTTTTGTTGATTCATTGACTGAGTGAAGACTTTGGGTACAGAATAGTTATAGCAATCAAAACCTCTTTCTGTTTTTCATTGCTGAGAAGTCCACGTCCTGGTTATTCTAGAAGAGTCCTAAAAGGAAGGACTTCGATTTTTGTTCAGTGGTCTGTGGGCTAATTCTTAATGAGTCTGTGTATGCCTATTTCTTCCTCCTTTTAAATTGAAAAATCTGTTTTGTATGCTGACCTCTTGTCTGATTTCTGTTCTATGAAATGGCTGATTTCTTTGAGCTGGACTTGACTGTACTGGAAGGAGACTGTTTAACTGCAGAAATGTAGAGGATGTAGAATAGCTTGTAGTGCCTCCGACTAAAAGGGAACAAGTAAAAAATGGCATTAAAAGTGTTTGTGGTATGAGCAGTACTTTGTAAATAACTGGTAAGCTTATTCAAGCAGCTTTTTTTGAAAACAATGTTCCAGAATCTTCCCCTGGTTTATAGTGAATATTGAGAGCTTCTTAAGAATACACAAGCCTACAAAGTCTATATGAGCTGCTCAGTTAATGAATACTATAAAGTAATAAATGTAGCTTTTTACTTCACACTGTATGTGAAGGAAGACTTGTGCTGTTCAACTTGATGTTGCCTAATTAAAGAGAGGGTTCAGATTTCGGGGATCTAGATTTTCTGCTTGTCTCCCCTGTGTAAGAAGGGAAGGCATTCCTTGCTTTCTAAACGAGAGTTAATGTATGAACACAAGTAACAAATTCGGAGTATTTCAGTACTTAATCTATTCAGACTTGAGTTGTGCTGTCAGAGTTGCTAAATATGATGTGTTATGCAATTGAGGCTTTTTTCTAAATAACTTCCAAACGCCTGTAATATTTTCTTAGCATCTGAGTTGATGTAATCTGCCAAATCTCTTGACAGTTTCATAATAAGAACGTAAGTTCCATATACCATAAGTAATAGAATACTCTTCATGTTTAGATGAAGAAGATGACTTTGTCAATAAAGGAATTTCTCTGAAACCAAAGGAGAATGGGACATCAGTGACTGGTTGTCCAGTAACAACTACAGTGAAAAAGGAAGATGTGAAACCACGAACGAAGAGCAAACCATTATCTCCAGTGAAACAGACTCCCACCTCAGCACTGGATTTCTTTGGGACAAGTAGTGTTCAACGATCAGAAAAGAAACTGGTAGCAAGTAAAAGGAAAGAAGTGAGTACTGATGATGTTCCTTCAGGCTGCTCGTGTCTGATAGTGGGTCAGCATGGCCAGTTTAATGACTACAAGGAGGAACTGAACTGCTTGTCCTACTTAATGCTACTTTTTAATAATCACTTGAGTGTAAGTTCAATCCTGATGATACATGCAGGCGTATCAAGTCCTCAAATGCAATTTTAGAGTAGCATTTCTGCGTTTGAGAAGATAACACAAAATCGAGAATATTTTCTCTGTTACATCTTCTCAAGTGACGTTTCTTAAAATTAATTACTTTTCTGAGATTACTGAGTTGCTGGCGTAGCTTAGAGCTGGGGATGGAGAGCAGGAGGGAGAGGAAGGAGTTTTTTTCCTCAAGATTTATGGCCTGTATATTCATGGATTAACAAAGCACCAAATAAAGTATGGAGGAAATTAAAAATACATAAATTAGTTGTGGATTTGTCTTTCAGGCTGACCAACTGTGATCGCTTCAGAGATGTTCAGTACTATTTCAAGAAAGGAGATATTTACATTACAGAATGTGGGGTTTTTGAGTGGTAAAATCTCTTGAAAACAACTTTGTTTAATAGTGTTTAGGTTAGAGAGCTTGGAATAAAATGCTGCATGTTTCATTCCCAGTTCCTTTCTAGAAATTTACAAAATGGATCTCTGCGGATAAAATTATTATAATTTACACAATATTGGGAAAACTGAGCTGTTGGTCTTTTTCTCTTGAATTTAGTCTTCCCAAAGCAGAGACAGCACAGCAGATGATGAGGCCATTGCTAGGCAACTGCAGCTTGAAGAAGATTCAGAGGTAAAAGCTCTGTAAATTTACTGCTCTCTCAAGACCAGTTTGTTTAACTTAAAATTATTTTCTCTAAGAAATTAAGATGGACTTTCTATGTATGTGATAAATAAGTGTAATAAAATCCATCTGTATGCTTAACTCTTGCACGTATGTGCAAACATAGTCACACAGTTATTTTTATGGGCATTATTTCAGTTACATAAATACAGCATCTCACACTTCTGTCTATCCACACTTTCTCTACCTGTGCAGTTGAATCTATAAAAATCTTGCCTTTTGCACAGAATTCACTTTCTGCTTCCTTATGGATTTGTTTTTTTCTGGATGGTGTTCTGTTCTCCCCTCCTCCTGTTCTGTGGAGTGAAAAATTGAAAGCCATTGCCATCCATAATTATGTCACCTGTCATGAGATTTCTTATAGTTGAGAAGAATGTGAATGACCATTATGTGTGTGGCTCAAACTTCCCTGTTTGAGCCAGTGCTAATATGAGGAAAAGATATACCTGTCATAAATATTTACTTGCTTTGGGGAAAACTGGTAATACCGAGTGTCATTTGAAATAAATAGATCGTGCGTGCAGAACTTAGTCTCATCCTTGACATCTGCAGAGGTGTAATGAATGTGGCTTTAGTCAGTTAGAAAGTTAACTTTGCAGGAAAAACAAGGTGGTATCTTTCATTTGAAACGATCTTGTTAATAATGTTCTCATAGTCTATATGTATCATCAATGGAATGTGCTTTATTTCAGGTGTATCTGGTAGGACGCACTTTTTGCAGCTATGTGCTGTCTTATTTTAGATAAAGTTTTTGTCTTGAACAGCAAATAAAATTTAAAAAAATTATAGTAGAATTAAAATTTGTCAGACATGGGCCTAAAAATCTTCTTTTTTTGTTTTGCCTCTTTCAGCTGGAGAGACAGCTGCATGAAGATGAGGAATTTGCCAAAACTTTGGCCATGTTGGATGAAACGCCACAGAAGAAAAAGGTTGAATTATTTTAAAACTTAATTTTGAGAAGTTGCATTGCTGGGAGTGTTCTTACTTAGACACCTAAGCTTTGTTTTGGGACTGCCATAGGAATGCATTAAAACCAGCATGAAAATAACATACTTTTAATACTTTCCTCCTGGGTTTTCCTCACTCAGTCAATCAAGTGTCCTTCCTGGTGAGAATGCAGACATCATTGCATCTTTTGCTGTTTCTGTTGAGACGGGGCTTTAAGCTCGAGTTCTAACCAAGTGAAGTCTGTTGCTGAAGGCTCGTGCTTTAGACCAGGTGTAGCTCCACTGCTTCAGGAGGACCAAATAAAGGAAAATAATATTCTCCTTGTTTTGAAAGAAGGCACAAGCAGGAATCTTTAAAATTTGAAACTCACCTTGGTAGTAGGAGTCTTCCCAGTAAAATATCTTCTGTGTTGTACATCGAGGCTATTAGAATTTAGGATTGCTAATTTGAATATAGCAAGTTGTTTGTAATTCTGGACTAACCAGTAAACTGATTTGGATTGAAATTTACTGTAACTTGGAAGTCTGTCTGGCCTTTTACTTAAGGAATAACTGCGTGTGGCTGAGTGCAGAATTTTCTCTTGTGCCTGCCTTTGATAACGACTGTGCTCTGACTTGTGGTAGGGATGGGGTTTGTTAGGTGTCATTGTGGTACTTATTAATGATAGGGAAACCTGGGAATCTGGCCTTAATAGTAGCTTGGGACATGCATCTCTGACTTTGGCATTGTTTGTTTAGGCTCGGAAAGATTCAGGAGGAGAGCAAACAGTATTGAGCATCAAGAGCAGTCCTAATGAGACAGAAAGATATAAGCAATCAGGAAGAGGTAGGACATGGAATATAGAAAATGTTTCACCAATTTATAATATTAATAAGATACATTCTTATGTACGTGCTCTCCTCTCTCTGCCTCCTTTCAAGTGAAAGCGACAAACTCGACAGGTGAAGCAAAGAGCAACACTGCAAAGCAGCAAACTAAATCCGAACATTCAAAAGGGTCTCATTTATCACCAAAATCATCTGATGGTAAAACAGCAAGTGGGCTGACGGATAAGACCTTGCCTTTGAGACCTAGCTCTAAGCTTGGCTCCCTGAAACAGAAAGGAGAGATTGCTGAAAAGGAAAGAGGTGCTCAAAGTTCAGTATCGAAAGAAAAAAACACTTCAGGGAAAGAAGATAAGACAACACCAAAGAAGGAGAAAATTTCTCCGAAGAAGTCTGAGGTAGGAGCTGTCAAAATGAGTTTAATTGGCTTGATGGAGTTTGCAGGAAGACAGTTTTCATTGTTGATGTGTCACTGTTCTAACTTGGTGCTTGGAATCTTCTGGGCAATTTTTAAGACTTTGTATTCTGGTAAGGCTTTAAGTTCCTAGTGATTGTAAAAGTATAGGAAAATACAGATGGAAAAGTGCAAGTTAAATGCATGAAAGAACTGAGAGGTTTTTTATGCTTATTAAGGTGTGCGTGTATACCGCAAAATGAGTTCAGTGCTTTTCCATGTTTATCTTCCCTGAAAAAGTGCAGAATGCAGGAATTCTGACACCAGTGAGCGAAAGCTTACGTTTATGTGAGCATGGTGACCTTGTGGGTCTATACTGCTGTTGGAATGATGAATGGCATTGTTGTTGGTTTATTTCCCCTTCCTTCTCCCTCCCTAGTCTCCTGTTCCTGAAGTATATTTCATATGGTTCATATATTATGTAGGAATACAATTTTGACACTTAAATAACAGTTGTAATTGAGAGGGAGAGCCTGCAACTTCTTTGGGAGTGAGTCTTAAATAGATTTTTACTGATGATAAAGTTTAAATGTCTTTTAAAAGTAGAAATACAATGAAGTAGACTTTATGTAAAGGTGTATCTTGTCTATACCTGATATAATTCTGAAATAAAATAAGATATGACTTTAAAGCACCAATTTTTGAGTTTGTGAGCATGTGGAATACAGATGAATCTACAGAAACTTGACAAACAACAGGTACATGTTTTTTAAATTTAGATGAGTTTTTGAAAACTTTTTAAAAAAGAACAAAAAAATCAAAACAAGCACTAAAAACAGAACAAGCTTTGTTATTGCATGTTAATAGATCAAAAGAAATGTTAAAACTTGCTTTTCCTTTAATGTCTTAAACTGTGATGTTTGAGTTGATTTTGTTGTTTGCATGTGTGTAATATATATATTAACTTTTTTTTCCTCCTGCCAAGTCTGTAAGTCCTGAGGACTCTGAAAAGAAGCGAATCAATTATCAAGCCTACCGAAGCTTCTTAAATCGTGAGGGTCCGAAAGCGCTGGGTTCCAAAGAGATACCTCAGGTGAGTTTGGCTACAGCAGAATTCTGTGTGTGGAAGGAGAGGGTGTCACGATTACTGTTACTAGTGATCAAGTACCAATGAAACTATTTATAAACTGGTATTTTTCTCACATAGGAAGTATGCATTGGGAAATACTAAATTGTAATGCAAAACAGTGACTAAATGAAAGGAAATGTACAAAAACTTCAGTACTTGTTTTATGAAGTCATGATGTTGAGAAATAATTACTGGTCTTAAAGTTGATGGTTGCTGTCACTCATTTTAGTGACATGCTGTGTTTGCAGCACAGAGTGTTAAGAGTATGATCAGTCAGGTGAACAATGTGGGAAGTTTTGTTGGTAGTTATTCCTCTTTAGTGGCTTTTGGACTCGTAGAACTACTACCCAGCCAGGTAGTGCAGGCCTATTTGTCAAGTTTCATTAGACTACTTGACGTGGTAGGGGGTAAAAGTTTAAGAGGAAGAGGTGTTTGGTGGAATTGCATTAGTTGATCGTATTTTCTGCAATGCTCTGGTTCTCAGGGAGCTGAAAACTGCTTGGAAGGCCTGACATTCGTAATTACAGGCGTTCTGGAGTGTATTGAACGAGATGAGGCCAAGTCTCTGATTGAACGTTACGGAGGGAAAGTAACTGGCAATGTCAGCAAGAAGACGAACTATCTGGTTATGGGGAGAGACTGTGGCCAATCTAAATGTGAAAAGGTGAGTGTTCCTGTGCCTGAGCAAAGCAGAAGCGAAACCGTGAATTGCTCATATCTAATTATTGATTTTCAGTATCTTTGAAAGGAGGTAGTACTGCAAATAAAATACATGCTAAAGAGGAAAATTACCACATATTTTAGGGCTTTGTTTTGTTTTTATTTACACATACGTGCACACACACACAAACATATTTAAAAAAACTGGTTGTTCTGTTCCTGAACATAGACTTTACTGGAGAGCACTTGGAAGTGAAATATGTAACTCTTTGTTTGACCTTACTTTTAATTCTTTCTTTGACTCCAGGCATCGGCTTTAGGGACAAAAGTTATTGATGAGGATGGCCTGTTTGATCTAATTCGAACAATGCCTGGCAAAAAGTCCAAATATGAGCTGGCGGCTGAAATGGAGGTTTGTTATAATAAAATCAAGGGGTTTTGGTTTGGCTTCATTTGATTTTAATCAAAAAGAGTTTTGTTCCTCTGTTCCAGTAACAGTAACCCCACGATTGTTAGTTTGACACTTCTAGGTTAAAAGTACTGAAAGTGAAATTTTTATACTCATGTTTAAGACTGCTACATGGGAGCTATAGGGTGCTCTCCGCATCTTTCATTTTTATACTCTGTGTTTTATATTCTGTATTTTAGGCATCTGAATTTGGGGGTAATGGTATCTCCTTAGGTACTTTCAATTTAAAACTTGGAGTGTTGGTTTATTCTTTGAAATAAGTAATTGTGACTGATACTGGTTGGTTCCCAGACAAGCCCCATATAAAATTGTACTGTAAACATAGGACAACTGTGTGTAAACCTTGGGTCTATGTAACAGATGTTTCTTTTTATGTGGTACTTTAAGTAATAATATCAAAGGTAAATTTTTAGGGAATACTGTAAAAACAGTAACAAGTTTTTTATGGAGATCTAAATTTAGTCTGTAGTGGATAAAATGTGAATAATCTTTGTTAGCTCTAACATGTTATGCATTCAATAGCCTTTGCTTTGGTGTTTCTGATGTGGCTAGGCATGAATTGTTGCACATAAAGGTACCATTGGTCTCCTAAGGAAAACCAGCTCTGAGCTTACTAGCTAATTACTTTTGCTCCCTTTGAATCATTTTGTGTTGAATCCCTCCTCGGTTTATGGTGTTTTTTAGGTGGTTGTTGTGTGATGTGTTAGGCTTTTTATTGATATTAAATGTAGCTCTTCAAAGCGTGTGCTTGAGAGGAGTGCTCCCTTACTGGGAACGGGGTTATTCCCTGCTCTTCCTCCTTTTATCCACATGTTCCTAGTGTTTATCTTTTTTTTTCTTTAGTGTTCAAGGTTGGAAGTGTTTTGTGAGAGCTGGGCTTCAGCTCCGTGGGTGTCTCATGGCCCATTTGTTCCAACCTGACAGTCATCAGTTCTGTATTAATTTTTCAATGGTACGTCAGGCTCTGTGAGGAGGGGGCTGACTACTCTTGGAGTGACCAGAACGTTTCCTGCAGCTTTTGTGGGTTGTGCTATCAAACCAGATGGCACTGTGTTAGCAGTGGTTTATTTTTTGAGAGAAATATTTTTTTATCTCCACTCGGAGGTTTTTTATCCATAGATAACCTTTGTTGCTTCCTGAAGCACTCCTGTACACGTGTTCAAAGACAGTGTGTTTTTATGTACTGTCTGGGTTTTTTGAAATTTCCCTTTACCTTTCTTCCCTTTGTTTTCCTAAGGCAAAGAAAGCAGAGCCCAGACCTAAAAGGACACCACAGAAAGCTGAAGCTGGAAAAAGGAATTTTAGCCCCTTCAAAAGGGATGTTGATAATAAAAAACCCAAGACTACTCCTGAAAAAGAAGATTCTGTCAAATCTGTTAAGAAAGAAGCGAGCGCTGTTCGAAAGCTCATGGACTTCAAACATGTAGAGAAGAAAGAAGGCCCAAAACCTAAGGGGAACTTGGTTTCTGAGATTAATGAAGACAGAACAGAGAAATTGCTATGGGTAGATAAATACAAGCCCACATCTCTTAAGGCAATAATTGGACAGCAGGGTGAGCAAAGCTGTGCCAATAAACTGCTCCGATGGCTCCGAAATTGGCACAAGAATACGTCGGAAGATGGACAAGGTGACCAGCACAGTTAACTTCTCTGTGTTCTTCGTGCCAGTTGTGCTGTTTGGTTCTTGGTTCCTTGGACTGATAAGGGCCTTTGAGATTGCAGAGCAACTCTTCAGACTAGATATTAGGAAGAATTTCTTTACTGAAAGGGCTGTCAGGCGCTGGAAGGGCTGCCCAGGGAGGGGGTTGAGTCCCCGTTCCTGGAGGTGTTTAAAAGGCAGGCGGATGAGTTTTTGAAGGACACGGTTTAGCAGAGGACAGATACGGTTGGGCTCGATGATCTCGATCTTTTCCAAGCAGATGATTCTATGATTCTAGAATGGGAACAAAGCTCAAGCCAGATGCATTTTTGGTAGCAGCACTTCAGCCTGACTGTGCTGTGGGATGTGTTTTAGGATTTTTTGTTCGTTTTTAAAGCAATTGTTTAGTTACCACCTGCCTGCCACACCTAAAAAAACCCAACCAAACATAAAAACAGAAAAGCAAACTCTGCCTGAAAATATTTTTAAATTTTGTAGTAGTCTTTGAAATGTGATTTCCCCCCCCCCCCCCCCCCCCCCCCCGAAAGACCCAAACCCAAGCAGTAATGTATAAAACAGTGGCCTAATTCAGCCTTGTGAATTCTTTCTCTCAAAGAGAAACATTGGCCAGTGTTAACCTATCTGTACACATGGTGAAAATTCAGGATAGCATCACGCAGGGGGGAGAGATGAATCATCAAGGTCCTGGTTCTGCTTGGCAAGCATACCACTTTGTGTAGTGTGTGGTCCTGCAGACAGTTTTATCTGTGGCTAAAACAGTGTTTAAGCTTCACTGCTGTTGTAGTCGGTAGTGTTTTTTTTTCTTGTGTGTGTATTAATTTGGGTTTTTTGGTTGGTTTTTTATTTGGTTGGTTTTTATGATGTGGTTGTGAGAACATTGCAGAAATGGCTATATTACATTAGTAGCACTCTTGCTATTTTTCAGTTTATAATCACTGCAGGTCTTAAACTAAGGTGGTTTAAACAGCTTTTCCTCAAATGTCTGGGATGCACACGTGTACGTGTTTTTCCTATCAAGCCTTAAATGAGGGAGGCTTGAGTGGTGCTTGATATCTTTAAAGATTCACATGAAGCATTCAGTTTGGTTTGTTACACACACCTAGGTAAAACCTGGAATCTTTTTTTGTAGCAAAGGCCAATAAAACTGGAGGCAAAGATGATGGTACTGGTTTTAAAGCAGCATTACTTTCTGGTCCACCTGGAGTTGGTAAAACTACTACAGCTTCTTTGGTTTGTAAGGTGAGTGCATATTACCAGTTGTTCCCAGCACCATGTTTGATGTTGATGCTCTGTCTGGATACGGATGCAGTGTGTAGGTGGATATCCCCTAGATGACCAGGTTCTGCTCCCAGCCTAGTTCCACCTGAGCAGAGCAGGATTACAGGTGAAGAGATGTGAATGTTTAGGTTCCTTAATCGGTTCTGGGGTGATAAAATAGTAGTGGGTGTCTGCATTTCTTTCAGTTATATTGAGAGGAAGCATATTGCAGGATGTTGAGCAGTTGGGAATGATTTTGAAAAGTGATGAGCATTTAGCACAAGTTCAATATGTCAGAGAATATTTGCATTAAATTTAGAGGGAGTCAAATTCTGCCAAGCTTTTTGAAAGTTTCTATGACAGACTTGATCATACTTTTATATATCTAGCAAAGGTATGTTTCCCAGACTCACTCTAAATTCAGATACTACTTTAGGATGAGAGAAGTTGGCAGGGCTGTGTGTCCATTTCTGAACCTGAATTTAGAAATTGTTTTTCTTCCTTGGAACACTGTGTTCTCTAACTATGTCATGAGAAGCATCTGGGAACTCATTAGTGGTGATGTTGTGTCAAGTTAAAGATTATTTTGTTCTTCTTTGACTTGCAAGAACTTTCTTAGGATCTGATGCTGCCAGTTTGGAAGGGTTGAGAACTACTTTCAACTACCATGGAGCCTGGCCAGACTTGGCTCATGGTTCTGTTTCTGTCCCTGGTGGCGTTTATGTTAATACTGCAGAACTAAATCTGTGCCACTGACTTCCCACCTTCCCCTTAAAGTTCTTTTGGGCATATTTGTTCTGTATCTGGTTATAAATGTGTTTGGAGTGCAAGAGAAAATGATCATAAGGGGAGAAAGGAATCAAAGCCACAAATTACACGTGAAAACGGTGTTGTAAGAGCTTTCTTCTGGAGCTCTGAAATACTGTTTCTAATTCTGAGTATGCATATGCTCTTTCACTGATCTGTGCTCTCATTTTTTGGGTGTGGTTTATGTGTTTGGACTACCAGGAGCTGGGCTATAGCTACGTGGAGCTGAACGCCAGTGACACCCGCAGCAAGAACAGTCTAAAGGAAGTAGTTGCTGAATCACTGAACAACACCAGCATCAAAGACTTCTGCTCTGGTATGTCTGTTGTTTGAAGGAGAATTTAGGTTGTGTTAAGAGTCTGGTTACAGGAGGGACAGAGCTTCCTTATTACACAATAGTATTAGGAATTTCACTTGCTCACCACGTGGAGGGATCCAGCTTTAATGTATTAAGCTGTATTATTTCATCTACAGTTGTAGAATCTATTGTTAATCTGCACAACTGCTCAAGAACTCTGCAGTTGCTCTTCTGTTGGGTGGGACTTGTTTCTTGGAAGATGACACGAGGCTATAGTCGGTTCTGTCCTGTGAACACAGATTGCTGCGATCAAGTGGCGGAGCAAGGGGTTCATCACCTCAGTTGTCTAGGATGGGCTTGCCTAACCTATGAAGCAGGCCTAAACTCTGAGCAGGGCTATTTTATTCCCATCTCATTTTCTTGTCCATATTCATTTTCAGGCACATCCTCATCTGTTAGCGGGAAACATGTATTGCTCATGGATGAAGTGGATGGTATGGCAGGCAATGAAGACAGAGGAGGGATTCAGGTGAACCTGCTATAGTTATCAGCTAATGCGATGGCTTAGAGCGCGTGCCGTAGACAGCACAATGTATTTCAAGCCAGTCTGCTGTCCTCAAAGCATGGTCCATAGAAGGTCTCTGTAGGGTACAGGTTTTGACCTGTCTTTGTGTAAGAAGAAATACATGTTTGTAGCGAGGGAGGGGAAGATAATTCTGTAAAAGAAAGAAACCTGGAATGATGAACTTGGGAGTGTGCACTTTAGCCTTTTGTTCCTGGACAGGTGAGTTTATCCTAGATCTACCTGCAGTGGGAGGTTTGCAATCTAAATTGGACAGTTGCACCCTTCAGTAGGCAGTAGTACTGGATACACAGTGTGGCAGAGGCATTGTTAGACTTGTTCTCCTTAGCAGCTGCAGTTTTAGGTTCTGAAGATTTCATGTGGTCGCATGCAATATTTTGATAGTAAAGGGCATGCAGATCTTTGGCTCTGCTGCAGGCATTTGCATTGGAGGGATATGAAATTGAACTGAATTTCACTTGCATTAGAGCAGGCAAAGTTTGTTCTGGTCAGCCTAACAATGCTGAGGCCTCAGGGTTCAGCTCTTTGGAGGGGGAAGAGCTACTCCCTGTTTCTGGATTGTTTGTAGCAGGGTGCAGTCAGAAAGATTGTGTTGGCCAGGTCAACCCGGCCTTCGGACAAATGGAGTTCTGCAGTTGGGCAGCTCTACCCTGGGCTACTGATCTTAATTGCTTCATGAGGAATGGTCTAAACACGATTGCTGGAAGAGGATATTGGAAAAGGGTAGACAGCAGCTTTATTGCAGCTGAATAGAACAGCAACTGGAAGAAGGAAAGGGGCTGGGTTTTCACTATGTGGAAATTACGGTAGGAAGAGTGTTATGGACTTAAATCAGTCAAGGGTCTGATTTAAGGCAGGGTCTAACGCTGCTTAAACATTCTTTGAGGTATCTAATGCACTGTTGTAATGTGTTTAAATCACAGGAGCTGATTGGTTTGATTAGACACACAAAGATACCCATCATCTGTATGTGTAATGATCGGAACCATCCCAAAATTCGTTCCTTAGTCCACTACTGTTTTGATCTTCGCTTTCAGAGACCTCGTCTAGAACAGATAAAGGTAAGAAGGCTGTGGCTGTGTGGGCTGCATTGAATTGCCATCACTTCTGTCATCGTGTGGCAGAATGTATGCAGAATTGGAAACCACTTAAAACTTAAGAGGTCACCTCAGTGAGTAACTCTGCTTTTCAGAATGGGCTCTCTGAGTTTTTTTTTTCCCAAAGAATGAAGTATCCCAAAGCTTTTCAGATTTAGAAGTCTATCTTAAATACATCCAAAGATTTTCTTTTTTTAATGCTCAAATGCACTTTTTTACACCAATGAATTACAGGGTGCCATGATGTCTATTGCATTTAAAGAAGGCTTAAAAATTCCACCACCTGCGATGCAAGAGATAATCCTGGCAGCAAATCAGGACATCAGACAGGTCAGTGCCTATTCAGCATCAGTGTCCATTCAAAGAGCATGTCCTTGACTGGAACAGGAGGAGTATTTTTGTGTGGAGATCGGGCTGTTTTCTGCTGGAGTCTCCCATTTAAAATGCTCTTACGCTACCAAATTGTCAATTTTGTTCTTTAGGTTTTACATAATCTTAATATGTGGTGTGCAAAAGATAAATCATTGACTTACGACGAGGCTAAAACGGATGCTAGCAGAGCCAAAAAGGATATCAAACTGGTAAGTTGGAAAGACTGGCTTGGCTTTTATTGTCATATTCTGATATAATCAACAGGCTTAAAGCGTCTTCTGAACTAGAGCCCTGGTAGCCTGGATGCAGGGAGCTGTGAACTCATCATAAATAGCTGAAGAGCAGTAAATCTGGGACTGAATATACATATTTTGATGTACTGGTCTCTTACGTAAGCCCATACCTCTCATCACAAGTCCTCTATTTAGGAGGTAGTTCTTTTAATATTGGAAATAAAACTCAATTCTTGAAACTGGTAGAGCACTAGGAAGGAAAATACTGAATATTGAACTTGTACTGATGAGTCTGTATATTGTTGGGTACCATTACTACGGTAATTCTTTGATATTGTGCTGTGTTGTTTCTCACTGTTGGTGTTGGCCTGCAACTCACTGACTTCTTGAAATATCATTTACTTAGGGCCCTTTTGATGTTGTCCGCAAGGTTTTTGCAACTGGAGAGGAGGCTTCTCGTATGTCTATTATAGACAAATCAGATCTTTTCTTCCATGACTATTCCTTAGCACCTCTGTTTGTCCAAGAGAACTACGTACATGTGAAACCGGCCGCTGCTGGGTGAGTGATTCCGTTCCCTACATTCACACAGTCTTTCGTGTCAGGGAGTGAAATTAGACTAAAACTGATCTGGGGGTTTCTGCTTTGTAACACAACTAACTCTGTTTTTTTTTCCAGAGGAAATCTGAAAAAGCACTTGGTGCTGCTGAGTCGAGCAGCTGACAGTATATGTGATGGCGATATAGTGGACAAACAGATTCGTAGCAAGCAAAACTGGAACCTTCTTCCAACACAGGTGAGCGCTTGACACTCATTTCATGTGCTTTGTGGGTGTCCAGCATAAAGACTGATCCCCAATGCTTCAGTATCATTTTCACCTATGCAGTTCAAACTTCCTGCAGTATTCTCTGTTCTGCTGGTATGAAGAGCACTTTCCCGTATTCATATTTTTGAACCCGTGCTCTATCATGAAGTTGCCCTCTGAAACTTTGAAAATATTGACCCTTCTCCATGAATCATGGGAGCACGTGGCACGCGCAGTTAAACCCCGCTCAGTTCTGTTGGTGTCTGTCCCAACCTCTCACTGGGGCACAGAGGGCCGAAGCTCTGTCCCTGCACTGATTGCTGAAACAAGATTGCGACTGGCATTAGAGAATGTACTGGAGACAAAGCTGGGAGGCACCTCTGCAGTGCAGCCCCCTGCTCGGTGCAGGGCAAACAGATGAGCTGTTTCTGTTTAGGAGCTTAGCTAGTGGGTTTTTTTGTAAATGGGTTTTAAAGCCCAAGTAACTTCACAGATACTTTAGAACATGGTAGAATTCACGAAGCTGTAACCTCAAAGGGGTTGAACAGAAACAAGCAACCAAGAGTTCTTTAAAATGAGCTGTTTCCATCATGGAACTGTATTGGCTGTGCCCTTTCACGGGACGAGGAGGGCAGCAGGTCATGGTGACAGCGAGACCAGTTCATTGTGGTTTGAGTTTGGCATATGTGTTACTTTTTCAGGCAATTTACGCAAGTGTTCTCCCAGGGGAGCTGATGAGAGGTCACATGTCCCAGTTTCCTGTCTTTCCCAGCTGGCTGGGGAAATTTTCATCCACAGGGAAACACGATCGTATCATTCAAGAACTGGCAATGCACATGAGTCTCAGGTAGTCCTGACATTCCTTTTCTGGTTTGTATTGACACGGATCTTTAGTTCCCATGTAGTTCATTACCTACATTAATGCCTTGCTGCACAAGCAGAAGTGCACGTTCTGTGAGCATCCTGTGTGTTCTGGTTACGCTTTCTTAGCGCGGCATCAGCAGTATTGTGACTTTATTTTGCCCCTGAAGTTGTAGTTTATCAGTTAGGGATGTGCTTCCCTGCTGTTTGAATTCCTTGCACTGGGTGATCCCTAGTGCAGGTGTGGCTAAAGGAATGGCATGGTAGAACTCGTGAGGCACCTGAGGGCTTACCTGCAGGTTGCTTACGTTTAGAAGCGAGTGGTGGTGCTTGTACAGATTTACTGATTACTTTCTCTTTGATGAAGGACTCAGACGTGCAAGAGGACAGTGAACATGGAGTATTTGTCATATTTGCGGGATGCACTTGTCCAGCCCTTGAAAGACTTTGGGGCAGATGGTGTACCAGAAGCTGTAACGTTCATGGACTCCTACTGCTTGATGAAAGAGGATGTCGAAAATATCATGGAAATAAGCATGTGGGGAGGCAAACCCAGCCCTTTTTCAAAGCTCGATCCCAAGGTAAAATTCACTGGTGAATTTTTTCATTTTCTTCTTTTCATCCTACAATAATAGCTGTGGCATGGATGTGCTGCTGGAAGGCTGAAGTTGGTGCAGCTGCAAATGAGTAATTTTTTTAACTGTAACTTAATTAATGGTAGTTTTTGCAAATCAAATGTACTACTGAATGTTTTAGGAGTGTGTCCCAAAAGATGATCCGGCTGTGCTTCATTCAGCAGTCTTACACATGTGGTTCCTGGTGCAAAGGATCACTGGGAATCAGCTGTGTCTGGAGCTTAGAAGTGAAACACAGATGGGAAAGCGAAAGCTGGTCCCTCCCTCAAGGGCAGGATCCTGGATATGAGCTGTATCACCTCCCTGTGCAGCCCAGTGAGCCTGAACTGCCAGACTCAGGTGGATTTGTGTGGTGCTCCTGGGGCTGGGACCCTTATCTTGTACAAGATGAGCTCATGCTCAAGTTCTGCTACAACCTATAGAAGTGTGAGATCTGAACCGCCATCTTCCAGATCCCAGGTCAAGTGCTGAGGAAAAGAGAGGAATCTTCCCTGCTGACCCTAGGGTAGTACCCAGTGTTCAGCCCTAGTCTGAAGGTGCTGCTGGGGGAGGCTTTGGTGTAAGTGACTGGGATTAAGTGGCAGCAGCACAACTGTGCTTGAGCCTTGGTGGCCTAGGTGATAGGGATCTGGAGATGCACGCTCCATCTGGGGATGAGGTAGGACTTGATTACAACGAGCCTTCACCATGGAGCTCTTAGGTGCTTTCTGTGTTCTTTTGAGATGGGTGTCCTCTTCTACAGATCTTTGGTCACAGCTTCTGAAAGGAAAGATAGGGTGGAATCTCCAGCCAAGCGCTGGTTCGCTCACAATCTACAGCTCTGAGCTGATGCTCATACTGTTCCCTTTCCACCTCACAGGTCAAAGCAGCTTTTACCCGTGCCTACAATAAAGAGGCACATCTGACTCCATATTCACTTAATTCTGTCAAGACATCTAAACGGCCATCGGGATCTGTGGAGACCTTGGAACTGAGTGAAGACTTGAATATGGAAGAGATCCAGTCTGATGAGGACGAGCAGGATACTGTTGAAAGTGATGCAATGATTAAGGTGACTTAGTTTCCAGTGTTATGCTACCACCTTGAACTGTTTCCTCTGTTGCCTTTCTGGGACTTGTAACATCAGCTGAATTAAAAAAATACAACTAAACAAACAACTTCCTAGATATAAACCGCATCACCTCTCAGCTTTTGAATTCGTAACTAGTAGTAGTGTGAAAAAGTCCGAGCTATTTTATCTGTTGTCTTCTGCTTGATGGTTGGACCAAAGTGATCCACTGTGAACTCTTGGAATTGGATTCAGTATTCATAACTTGTGATATTTGAGGTGCTGGTGGGGTTGCTGCCGTTGGTGAGGAGCAGCCAGGGGCCTTTGCTCGTGGTTATCGCTGACGGCAATTCCCGTAACACCCTTTTTGCCAACGTGGGGAAACGTGGTCATAAGACTGAACGTTGCCAAGTCTGTACTCCCCTGGGCATTTCAAAAAGTGATACCAGAGAGGGGGCAGGAAGAGAAGAGATGGCTTTTTCTTTTAACACTGATTTGTTTTGACTTACGTCAGGCTGCAGTTGGGTTTTAAACTGTCTCCATATTCTGTTTGTAGCACAAGAAGGCGAAGTCTTCCAAGCCAACAAAGAAAGAGAAAAATGAGGCAACAACAAAAAAAGAAGGGAAAAGAAAAGAGAAAACAAGACAATAAACAGAATAAAATCTTGCTCTGGATGCAGCTTTGCTTATCCAGCTTCCAGCAGGAACACGAAACGGATCCAGTGATGGAGCTGGGAAAGTAGAACCAGTGTCTTGAGAATGCTCCTCTTACAGAGGTGATGTAGCTGCTGCACCCTCACACCCTGCCCTGCTGCAAGTACTCTTTGATGTGCTACAGTGTTCCAAGCCCTGTGCTTGTACTGCAAACACCAGGGTTTATGAGCACAGTGAAAGTGTGATGCTTCCTGACCTGGCCTTCATGCTGAGTCTTCCTAGGACTACACTTTTTTTAATAAACCCCCTGCCATTATCTGGTGAACTCCTGTAAATAGTGCGCGATGCACCCCCCCAGACGGAAATCGCGGATTTGTACATTATAGAACTGAAGCAGTGTATAAAATTACAATAAAACATTTCACAGAAGTCTTACAGTTTTGGTTAAGTAACAGGGAGTGTTCTGGCACTCTCCCCCTCTTTTCTTCCAAACTTCTGGCTTTCCTTCATGTATGGGATGTGGTGTTATTCTTCTCCTACAAACTTCCCTTTTAGTTCCGTTAGAGATGCAGAAAACCAGTGAGGGATTTAATGCCAGAGCCTGGAGTAAGAAATGCTTAATAGAAAATAGTCATAAGCGCTCAGAACTGATATTGAAAAAGAAAGAAAGGGTTTGGTTGGTTGGTTGTGTTTTTGCCACTCATAGCACAGAATGACCCTTGGTTTGTCTTTGGTGCTGATAAAATGCAAGCTTTGCTTGGTAAGAAGAATTACCAATCAATCAGTTTTATTACTATAATAAATCAAAGTACAAAAATTATCAAAAGCTAAATATTTACAGGCTATCACAAAATAGAAACAACGCTGCTGTTGTTGCTATTAAATTCTAGAGGGGAAGAGATGTGTAATGTAGTGATAGAGCTTTCCTTGCTGCTTGCCAGGCAACACGCGATTCTGAAAATGAAGAGGCAGGCAGTCCTGTCGTGAGATACAGAGCCCCTGACAGCAAACCACAAGGTTCTTTCAGCCTAAATTAACAAAAATAAGGTTAGTGTGGTAGATATAGCTTTGTGGCATCGCTTTTATGTTACTTTGACTTACAGGTCAAAGTTTTCACATAAGATTATTTGCACTAATGAATCTGCCTTCAAATGTGAAAATTACTGAGGAACTTTAACTCGAATATTCCTTTAACAAAACCGAAATCTTGGATCTGAATGTGTTGTATAGGCAGAACCAGGAGTATTTCAAGCCAGTGCAGTGTTGCTGTTGCCTTGTTACACATTCTTATATTCTGTTAAACATAGAAGCTAAGGTCACGTAACCTGCATCTTAGATCTGCTCTTTCCAGTCAGCGTGCACTTCCTGCACTTAAACCCTCGTCGGCAGATCTGCAGAAGGACTTGGTGATGCTGAGATCTTCAAACTGTTCTCTGTGCTACTGAAGCACAAACTGTGCTCAGGAATGTACTCCAAACCAGAACATGGTGAGGAGGAGGATGTGATCACACAGGTAAACTGGTGTAAAGCCTCACAACTGGAATGATTTAACAACTGTTACTTACAGTAGCAAAACCTGCTGGTGGTTGCCTGCCTTAGGTGATACAGCTGAGCCTCAGTTACCTGAGGCACACACCTAGACTCGAAGTTAGATTCTTGAACAAACTGCATTTCCTATGCTGGGAGAAATTCCTGGTGTCCTCTAGAATGAGCCCTATTAAGTAAAAACCGCAGGCTCTAGCACATACCTGAATTTATTGCTCCCCATCTTCTGGTTTGAGGTACTGTGTGCAGTCGTTTATTTTCTTAAGCTGATCAATGTTAATCCTTTCAGAACACATTGGACACACATTTTCAGCCTGTAACATGCTGTTTTAAAAGAAGGGTGATTGGTCAAACCAATGGTTCTAACATTTTCAAAGGAACAGCTGGGCCTGAGGCAGAAAGCACAGAGCAAAGTTCTGGCCTGTGCTATGGAACAGATACCAGGGCAACAGCTGCTTCTGTCCATGTGTAGCAAAGGGTGTTTGTTTTTTTAATGTTTGAGAATTAACATCCTAACAGGAAGGCTGCTGCTGTTTGCATGGGCATGGGGAAAATTTGGCAATAGGAACGTGTTTCTGCAGCTTCACCATTCCTGACATCTGAGCTATCCCAACCCCCTGTCACAGAGACAATTACTTGGGGACAAGAGATGGTGGCCACCTTAATCTGCACTGTGTTCCGTTTGCTGCTGTGCCTGTGTTTCTCCCTGCACTGTCATCTTCATCAGGTACCAAATTAAAGTTTTCTAAAACATGAACCAACACTGGAGTCCTGCAAGAGAAAAAAATAATCCCAACTTACTTCTTGAATTCTGAATAGAGGGCAGGAAAGTCACAGTGTGGGCAGACTGTCCAGTCATCTCGTACCATGTGCCGGCCCTGCAGGCAAAAGCCACAAGTAAGTAAGTACATGGTGTGTGCTGTCCTCCTACACCAGGTGTTTGGTTTTATTCCTGTTCCTGTGAACTCAGCAACTGAGTTCTAAAGATCTTGCGAAATCAGCATCGTGTTGCTGCAGTTTGGTTGCTGGGTACGATCTGTAACTAGAAAAGGACCTCTCGAGGAGATGCAGTGCTTTCATTACTGTTTGCATTCCTCTTTTTTTTGAAGAAATCTAAGAGTGTATTTGAATTGCAGCTTTTAAAATTCTTTTAGTTTGGTGATTGCCGAATGTCACCTGTAGGCCCATGTCTAAGAGGTGCACGAATCCATGGGGATTTCTGGTGTTGTGTATGACATTCAGAAAACACCCCCGAAGCGGAGCCCGCGTGGGCACACTCCGCTGTCAGGTTTGTGTGCACAGGGCCTGCCAGGCATTCACCTCCTTAAACAGAAGTTCCTGTTCTGGGATGGCTTTACTGATTTGCTTTTGAGAGAAAGAACCTTTTCAGTAATAGAACACAACAGCACCACTGAACCCTCGTGAGAGATTTATGCTCTAATACACTCTGCAAGAGCAGGTTGTTTTGACACTGACTCATATTTGAAAACGCTGCCTTCCCACTGATGTTCCATTATCTGTGATGTAAAGGAACTCTAATCAAGACAGACCCTAAATAAATGATGGGAAATAGACATGAATCTGTACATTATGTTTGGCCCATAAAGCTTTATTTAAAAGCCTTGGTTTTTTATCCTTAAGAGAATGCTTCAACAATAGGGTGGTTATCTTATTCTACCAAAGCAGTAGAGTGAAAAAACCAAGGCACTGGCTATTACATTTTTTGTAAGACTTAACATTCTTAATTCTTTAGTTTTAATAAACATTTTATTCTTGTCAAGTAAGTTTTGACTTTCTCTGTAATTCTAGTCTGACAAATCAGTTGAACCTTGTAAAAATAAAGTGTTAGTTACAGTATGGTTAGGTACTGTCTGTTTATACTGATGTTGGGAAGGGTGGGATGCATGGCTCTGCCACTGGGAAATGTGCCCTATCCATACCTTCTCAGTACACGCTAAAGTATCCTGGAAGAAAAAGGTTAGACCTTCTCATTTCTGTGAGGATCAGTAAATAGGACATGTTGAGGTCACTGGCTGAACCACTGCTTAACCACAGAAGTGCCGAAAAAAGATCTGCTGCATCCTGGGCATTCCCAAAATCGATTTTTGAACTTTTATTGTTTGAAATCTTGGCAGCCTGGAGAGGAGAGCTGTGCCCTCCACCAGCTCCTGTAGCTGCCGTGAGCACTGGAGTGCTGAGCAAAGGGCTGGGCTGGGAAGGCACCACCAGCACCATCCGGCCTGCGTGTGCTCCCAGGGGCACTGCTGGGGTTGTGCCGGGTGTTTGGGGGGGGCTGGGGCACTACCTGCCTTCTCAGGAAACTCCAGGCTTCCAGAGCCACTTTGATTTTACCGTCCTGCAACTTGTAGGTGGCCACTAAGGACACCTGCCTGGAAAATCATCAAACCCACACAACCATCTGGCTTGGATCTACCATCAAGCCAAAGATGTTCAGATGGACTTATTTATAGAAGAAAAGCTTTGTGTTCAGTCTCACACTGCAGGAACCACCACCACCACCACTCACAGTTGCAATGCAGTACGGGAGGTTGTTTTTACAGCCGGGACACAGCAGTTTACACTCTGGTAGCTGGAACGTGCAATAGGGACAGGCTGTGGTTGGCTCCTCTGCCTCTGTTGTGTCTGGATGCCTGGAAGCGAGATACAAATGTGAATAATAAACCTCAAGCACTTGAACAAAAATGTTCTATAATGCCTTTGATATTTTGGCAAGTGTTTTTCCTTTGAGTTGAGTTACATCTGCATAGTTTCCAGTTGCTATTTTATATTCTACCAGATCATTCCTTTTAACTTTCACCCGAGCTTTGTCACAATTATATAAATTTGGAAACAGATCCTTTTTCCATATAAATTGCAACAGCACAACCTTTTTAAAGCTATAACTGATCATAATACTTTGAAAGCTTTCAAAATTCACAGTCTACCTGTGCTTTTGCACTTTCAGTATTTTTGTGACAGGAGCGACCACAAAGGATTGAAGTAACAAGAAATAAAAGTGGCATCGTAGTAGGGCTGCACAGCCGTGACTCTGCCTTTCACAGAGGAGTCTTGTTTTCATCCAGGGGGCTGTCAGAGTGATGGTCTTGATCCAGACATCACAGCACCAGGACTTCTTATGTGGCCTTAAGGTTTAATCTATGGAATGTTTGTTTATAGATGGAGAGCTTACATTCACTTCCAGCATATTTTCCAAGGAAGAGGATATATCCTTTCTATGTTCAGCCCAGTAATTTTAGAGACAATTAGTCAGATGATATTTTGTGAGAGTCTAATTTCTCATTTTATTAGCCCAGGCATGTACGTTTTCCTCACGAGGGCCTGTTCCCTTGTTTCCACCTAAGAAATCTGAGGTAAGGTTAAACATGACTAAATGACAGAATAAGAACAAGTCAATGCTGCTTTTACTGTTGATGTATTTTAGAGGCTTACTGGAATGTTCTAGAAGTACTAACAAGCAGGTAACAGAGAACAAGTTTGCATGAACTAAAAAAAAAAAAAAATTGGTTAAAAGCTACTAAGCAGAATGAACAGTTCTGCCAGTGCAGAGCTGTGGTAACCTAGTGCTGTTCTGCACAGTTGTAAAATGTAACTGAAAATACTGTGCAGCCATGGCTTGTCTGTAATGGTGAGACCGAGAGGGGCCAGCACCGGCTTCAAAAGGATGTGGCAAGAAGATACAAGGCTGGAGGGAAGTCAGAGCAAGGCCTATTGGAAAAAAGGCTCCAC
Organism: Dromococcyx pavoninus; assembly: GCA_033558185.1. NCBI lineage: Eukaryota > Metazoa > Chordata > Aves > Cuculiformes > Neomorphidae > Dromococcyx > Dromococcyx pavoninus. The sequence goes on along the minus strand of JAUMJL010001107.1, from coordinate 205,521 downwards.
GTCTAACATGATGGACTCTGCTGTGGCTTTGAAGCAGGATCTTGCAATTAATTTTATGAAAAAATGAGCTTGCTTTAAAAAACAGTCAGATAGAGGGGAAATGGAAAAAAAGGTCAGACTGTAAAACCCTAAGTGAGACAGAACAGGCTGGAGCTCTCCCAAGAGGAAAACTGCAAGGCATCAGTAACTAGGGACCAGGCTTGACCCAATGAGCTTCTCGTCACAGGAGTCACCTGTAGCTAAAAACGCAGAGATACTGGATACGCTCACGGAGAGCTTAGAGACAGTAACCACCTGAAACAGCCATATGGGCTCAGCAAGTCCCTGAGCCTCAAGGTGGTTAGAGCCCAGTAGAACAAAAAAGCAAAGCATTGCATATGCTTGCCCTGCTCTTACGCACTCGGCTGTGCTTCCTCCTCAGGCAGAAAACATTGGCAAGGTTCTACTGAAACAGAATTCAGATAAGGAAGAAACTGTCAATGCATCTATTTTATTTGCCTTTCCATTCTTTACCGTAGCCCTTTGGTCAGCAGCACCAAGCAGAGCAGAGCACACACTGCTCACAGCCTCTGTGCACAGCCCTGACCAGAGAACAGCTAAAGCTGGGCTCTGCACTTAGGTCTGTATGGACGAGAGGGACAAAGCTACTGCTGGTTCAGAAGAATTATTTGTACACTCTGCATTTAAGGGTTATCACATCCAAGGGAACAGAAGAGCCCTTCAGTTTTCAGAGAATAGGGGGGATATGGTTCTCAGCTTTCCTAACTTGAAACAGTGAAATTGTATGGGAACAGGACAAAGCACACACAGGCTTTATGAACAAAAATAATAGTACAAATGAAGCCCTGATACTTTGTACATTTGAAAGAACAGATGAACACTGCTCACCTGACCATTGCCTCGATTTTCTTTTTGTATTTAAGATCTATTTTATTACGATACTCGGGTCTCATCAACATTGCAGCAAAACTGAAGGCTGAGTTCTTCAATCCTGCTCTATGACACTCGATGACAGCTGAAGTCAAAATTGGCACAATGTCTGTAACAGAACGAAACGATGATGTCAGATGTTTATTTACAATATTAATTGTTGAAAGCATTTGAGCTAATACAGCTAAAAAGGTACTGATGCAAAATGACAGTGTTTTTCTTCCTGGGGGGGCACAGCTGCACAATTTGCAAGTCCTGTAACCACATACAAGGAAATCATGTTGTCACCTCTCACTGCCCTGCATTGCTGAAGCTCAGCATGGCAGCAGGAATGTTTTGATTATATCCACTTCTCCCAGATCTCATCTGCAATGTCTACAGTCTACATTTCCCATGTGCTGAATTCAGAGGACCAATCGGTTCATTGCACATGATGTAAGAAGAGCTGCCCTGTGGAGGATGGCAGAGCACGGGGGGGGGGGGGGGGGGGGGGGGGGGGGGGGGGCACAGGCGCCGTGGGTGCCCCACAAGGCCCTGGGGGCAGAAGGTACCTTCTATTGCAGTGATTAATGAACGGCCCTGCAGAGCCCAGCCCGCTCCGCCACGCTCTCAGCACTTACGTGACGGGAACTTGCTGATGTTGTTGGCTACACGTATGAGCATTCGTGCTCCCTTCAGGTGATCACCACGCTTCACGTGAGTCTGGAATACAACAAGCAGCACACGGGATGAACGGCAGCCGGGATGGAACGATTCCTGCAGCGTGCTCTTGGTGTTCACCCTCCTGGGAGATGCACCCAGGGCTCTTTCAAGAAACCCAAAGAGGAGGCTCATGCGCCAGGGAACGGAGCAGAGACCTCACAGCAGCTCCTGCCCTGGCTTTCTGGCCTCCAGCCCCACTATTGCCTGAGGTAGAGAGGGAGGCCCTCTGTAAACTGAAGGGATGTTCTGAGGGGCCCTTGGGTAATTCCTGCAGACCCTCTGAGCTGTGCTGCTGAATCTCAGTCACAGAAAAGCAGTGATGGGCTTTAGCACCAGCACTGTGACACTTGTATGAATGCAAAAGAAATGTAGGAATATGCTAATCCAAGAGGCAGGAACAACCAAAATGTATGGATTGTCCTTGTTAGCAGGCACTTGGCTTCTCTGATACAACTTATATGACAAAATAATTTATGTATATGGAGCATCTGTATGTACAGTTCAATAAATCAGAGGCTGCAATTTATGCATAAATTCAGTTTCTCCTTTCATTACCTTCACTAAAATGTAGCTGTGTAGAATCATAAGGTTCGTAGCCATTTCAGAAGGAATTTTAATCTTCTGTGTCTTTAACTCTGCATACATACTGAAAAGAACATCATGGGCATTCCGGTAGTTTCCTTAAAAACAAAGAACATTGAATAGTAGATTTAATTTTTCATAACAATTTCATTACTAATGACATATGGAAGCTGAACAGGAAGTTATGATGATTCTTAAAGCAAAACATTTGCATGACAATTTCTTTGGAAAGCCCCAAGCAGCTGCTTGTCACAGTACCCTAAACAACATCAGCCTGGGAGTTAAATAAGAAAAAACCTGCACTTGGAGAAGTCACAAACAGTAGTAAAATACCTATGTGGATGACAATTCATATAAGGAAACTTTAAAAATGGAAGATGCTCTATCCAATGTCTTGCTTCCACAATTAAGAAATGGTATTTTTAGAGCATTTAGAGGTGTCATGTCTTTTGGTTCTTCAATGTCAGCTATTCAAAAGCTGTTGCTTAAATGTTAATTTAACATACTTTTAATTTAACATTTGATTTGGCAGCTCCTTGCCTCTGCAACCAAACAAACCCAAAACCTTTCAGAGAGGCAATTAAAATTTGCATGTTAATTCACTAGATTATACCGCTTCAAGGTTACTATCGAGGAGTATCCAGAAACCCCAGGATTTCATTCAATTATTAAAGTAGCTGAAAAGAAATGGTGCTTAATATGGTTAGTCTACTCTTAGCCAATTATTTGTTCCTGCTTTGTTTTGGTTGGGGTTTTTTTTTGCATTATTAGAGTACAAAGAAGTCACACTCTTTGCACTCGGAAGCATTTAAAGGAAAATTTGGATTATTTCAGCAAACTTTTTTCCTCTATCTCTCTGCATTTCTCTATCAGCAACTGTTTTACCCTATAGAGCAATTTGTTATGCGTTGTCACACATGACAGTGGAATTTGTGTGAGGCAGCTAAATAGCTCTCCAGGATTAGTTGCTGGAAAACAACATTAATTTTGCATGCTGTGTTACTGACTCTCAGTATAACAGGATCATTTTTAAAATCATGCGATTACATAAAAACAACTTCAAGGAAAATTGCACATAAAATGGCACAGACAAATGAAAATACCAATCAGTTTGGCTTTTAAGAAAAGAATAAACTATATAGGTGTAAACTTCAGAACCAAACTCACTGAAATCTCCTTGAAGGAAGAGGGGGACAATCTAAAACTGGGCCTCTGCGGAGGAAACAGCTACTGCAAAATTTGTGATTTTAATGAGAAAAATACTGGTTTTGTTATTACGCTGTTGCAGAACACATCCAGGACTATTAGGGAACAAGATATTAAGTATGGGATATTGCATTTTAGATATAAGTTTTCAATTTTGGAGAAGCTGGTAAATATTTAAAGCCTCGAGCCCTTACATTTCCTGCTTATATTCAGTTACGAGAGTTGGGACACGACACGCGCCCAGGACTTAAGGGATTTTCCACTCCTTTAACCCAATGCTGAGGAGAGTCCCTAAACGTTAATTTGCCTGGGTTGTTCCTGAGGTTGCTGGTTTTCCTTTATATATATTTTTCTTAGCAAGCAGTGTTACAGCAGGGCTGTTGCCATGGCTACAGAGGAGAGCAAATAATGGAGGCGACTGCTTTTTGCTTCTAGTCCTGTCCCTTATTATTACCTCTTTCTACTTCTAATTTCAGCTGCCTATTGCAGGGGAAAACAAGGCTTAAGTAAGTGGGTGTCTGATCCTTCCAACAGAAATCAGCTCCTGCACACATCTCCCACTGAAAAGAGCCATGTGCAAGGACTAAAGGATCATATTCCAAATCAGAAAGGGCAGGTGGAAACTGCAGTTGTAAGCTCTGCGACAGAGAGAGAAGTGAAGCTGCTGACAATCTTAATCAATAGGGATTGTAGCTATTTTCCACAAGTTTATTTTTTCCTATATTTAATATACAGGAATGAGTTCCACTCTTTTCACAAAGGCTACTTCAAATTCAAAATTAACCTTGATTATAACTAAAAGCACTGACACACGTCTTTCCCAAGTATAATGCTATAAAATAATGATACCCCACGTACTGCAAGGATGTCAGAGATGCTGCCATATCAGAGGAAACAGACTCACCTGAACACTGCTCCTCCCTGGCAATTATTATAGCAGTTCTGGCAGCTTCTTTGTATTGCTTCAGTGCCATGTATAAGCGGAAGAGGTACTTGGCATCCTTAATTAAACCACACAAAAGCAATTAACACTAACTGAATACATCCTGCTGCATTCCCTTTCTTTCCTTGCCCATCCCACCACGTTCCTCAAAGCAAGAGGCAAGCTGGCTTGTCTCATGAAGAGCTCTTTCATCACCACCCCTCAGCTATGCTACATAAAAGAACTGAAAATTCAGGGACAATCAGCTAATAAAATGCAGGTTTACAATTCGCTGACCTAAATCCCGCCGACCCTTTACAGAATTCAAGAATGGCAAATGTAGCAAAGAGATGACCCAAGAACTGGCAATGCAACAGCTCAAGTCAACAGCAAGAAATAAGAATGAACAGTGAAACAACTTTAAAAGGAAACTTCAAAAAGATGGCAGCACTGAAGAAAAAAATATGAGTTCTATTTTTTGAAGTGCACTCAAATTTCTAGCAGACTAGTTACAAAAATCAACAAGAGAAAAGAGAATTAACAGGTCTTTCATAAGGATTTTGAGAAAATTCTCAAAAGAAGTCATTCCTAAAAATACAGCTAAAATACTAAATAAAATGACCTTGCTTATGATGAAAAGGAACAATTAAGTGAAAAAAAATCTGGACTAGTGCCACTCTTTTATATCTTTAGCAGTGACTTCTAAAATGGGATCAATAAAAACTGAAGTCTGTGGGTGACAATTTTTAACTTGCAAATCAAATTTAAATTAAGCTGAAATGTTGCACATAATGGTATTGTTTAAACCGAAATACAGACGAATCAGGCAAATCACTGGCAGCTCTACAGACAGCTTAGTGAAAAAAACAAACCAACTAATTCTGCAATATTATTAATAACATCCAAACACTGACAATGTTTATTTTATGTTAAAATGGTTGAAAAGTTTCTTTAAAAAGAATGGTGTTAATCAATGTCGTGCTGTTTTCTGGAAAACTGTGTGGGTTTTGTATGTAAGTCCCAAAAACATAGCAGAAAAGTGCAGAAATTAAAAGGAAGAGAAATATGAAAGATATAAAGACATTTCCTTATGAAGAAGATGACTGCAAAGAAAAGAAACAGACGAAAAATCACAGAACTAAAAGCAAGAGAGTGGCACACAGAAAGAAAAAAGGCAAGTCAAATTCTTCCTTTTAGCTCACAATATAATAAATAACATCAAGTGACGAAAAGTAGTTCCTTTTTATACCAGTGATGGAGCAGAATTTTAAGGAAAATGTGATGAAAAGGTTGAACATCATTACGAACCATAATTTAACAATAATGAAATAGTTATCTGGATAATAAAAGTACCCCAACTACTTATATTAGTTGGTATTATTTATCCACTTTAAACTGCCTTCAAAAGGAAAACTGCTATTCCCTGAGTGGGGTGAACAAAAATCGATGTAATCCTTCCCAGCTTCTGACACCTCTGAACGGCCACAGGGACAGCAGAGGCTGCACTTCCTCCTCATCCAGGCTGCTTCTCTCTTCTCCAGCAGGAGAAGGATCCCATCCCAGCACAGACCATTGGTCTTACAGAGCACTGGCCATCTCCCTAATTATATTTTCCTTAAATAATATATTTAAATTACTTACAGGGCAGCCATATGTAGAAAAACATAAAAGTAGAAGGCATTTAATAAAATATAGTGCCATGTTTTGCTTTCAGATTCTTACCTTTCAAGTTAGCCACGTTAAAGAGCAAAAATACAGGAACGAATTTTCAATTGACAACCCATTTCCTAATGTGTAGATTATTGCAATCTAATTGATCTTAACATTAGATAGCCATGGTTTTAATTTAGCTTTGCTTTTTAAAACACATGTACATAGAAAACATGCACACAGAAAGCAGCAGAACCTTGCTAGTTAATGCTTCCCAAAAAGATGCAAAAGGCACACATGACCAATTGAGACTCTTCACATTAACACTAAGATACGCAATAGTTGACATAATAACACATTGAAGAAATAGTTTATGATTAGTCAGACAACAGTGTAGCAAAATTCTGGTAAGCACAAAGATTTTGGTGATATTGCACTTCATTAAAATCCCACATAATTGTTGGCTGTGAAAGATTTCAAGCACTCAGGCTGCTGAGAGCAGTGACCTGGTTTGAAGATCAATGCTTGAAAGCAGTAGCAAGTTTCTGCTGCATGGCTACGTCAGGTTTACTCGTACTTTGAGCTTTATGAAGTCACGTAAAAGCTGCTATTCTCTAAAAACAACCCCATTTCTTTGATCATTTCAAAACCGCTGTCTCCATAGTATACTAAGGATAAAGATGGACTGGGTTTTAAGTAGATCTTTAAAACAAATATGTATGATGAAAGTTAAGGTCCCTTCCAACCCAAACCATTCTATAATTCTATGATTTAATAAAGTAAAATTTTGTTACTCACTGAGAGAGACTATGGCAGGTTGGATTACAGCATTTAGAACAACAAGAGAGAGCTTTTAAATAAGGAAAAGAAAACTCTACATTGCAGTTCAAAACAAAGTTAAATATGGCAATCATGGCATTTCTGTCCCCCCAACTTTCAGCATAAATACGAAATTACTTTTGCTTACACTGATAAATACGTAATTGCATTCTCCAACACAGAACAGAAACTCTTGTTTTCCTTTACAGAACTACTACAGCCTGTATCCACAGATGAAACCAACACTATGAAAAACCAATTAAACTTTAAATTAAATACTCCTACATAATAAGAAATAAAAAGAGATAATTTTTCAGAAAATGAGGTGTAAATGTTACATGGGCATCCATATGAGGCAGCTACTTATTCAACCCATCTCAGTGCCAATTTTTTCCCTTCATTTTACATTTTAAAAGAGAGTTGTTTGGGGCTAAGCTCCTTTTAAAAATGCGGTCATTAATCACTTAAGACCTCAACAAGGAGCTGAGTAATCTTTAAAACCTATCCACAACTTTTTATGTCTTAAGTTGATGCATGAATACAGAAACTAATGTAGGTTGTTGTTCTTCAGGTTTCTGTCCTTCCTCTCCTAATTACTCTCTTTCTTCCTGAGTCAGACCAGCTCCCCACACTGCCAGGAGAGATCAGCACTGGGGCTGCTGGGAAAAGCCAGCTGGCTGCTGGCATGAACAAACACCTAAGTTTATCTTTTTCTCTCAGTACGAGTGTTAATTTGAACCTCATCTGCCCAACTCCCTGCTTTCATAAAGCCTGTAGAAAGATGATTTATCTAAGGTAGTTACTTCCTTTCTCATCTTTCTGACACTGAAATTACTGGGTGAATGATTCACAGAGTAATCACGTAAGCCTTGCTCCTTAAGGAAACCAAGCTAAAACACAGTCTGAGTCTACCAAAAATTTCAGGATAAAATAAGCTTGAAAGATCTCGTAGCACAATAGCAGTGACAAAAACACAATACCTTGGGCATGCCATCACTCTCTCCCACAAGGTAGTCTATCAGCTGATTCGTCAGGGCTTCATCTTTTGCCCGTCCAACCTATTTAATAAAGACAGAAGAAATTATGATATGAAAGAGAACGTAAAAACACGCATAAGGAGGCTTTCCATAAAAACACTGAAACTAGACAGATTTAAAACAAAATTATTTTAGTTCTGTATCTTCAAACCAGGTGATTACGTGGTTCATCAGCTTTGACATGCAGCAGCTCATATTTATTTTCTAATGAGTCATGTCAGGGAATTATCACTGAACAGGCCTCTACCACCACGAACTGCTCCTCTGCTTCAGTGTTGGGAAGGCGTCTGAACACAGGCACCGCGGGCTGAAGCCACAAGGACACAGATGGTACAACTGCAGCAACAGGCTTTGGGTGGTTTCATTGCTGTCTGAACGTGGTCCTGGGCAACCGGCTCTAGGGAGCCCTGCTTGGGTAGGGGGGTTGGATCAGATGACTTTCAGAGGTTCCTTCCAACCTCAACCATTCTGTGATTCTGTGACAGAGAACGAGGGCAAATTGATCTCTCCAACCATCACGTGTGGACTGCAAAAATCAGCAAAACTGAAAAATCGTATACGGATGCTGCTAAAACAAAAACTAAGCTCAAGTGTCTCTGACACACACCCACAAAAATCTGAATGAATTCATAAACTCTCCTTTGAAGACTGAAAACACTTCTTCCTCTAGTGTCAGTTAATGTTTAGATATCACCTTTACTGATATAGTTTTTCTTCTATTTGCAATCTGTCCAAACACACTCACTGATGCTAGGAAAATGGCCCAAAACTTCCTGAAAAGATGTTTTATCAAAGTTGCTTACTGTTTCAATTGCCATTTCTATAGCCAAGTTATCTTCTGTGCTTGGACTTTTTATGAAGTGCTTTAATGCCTAAAAAGATAAAAAAAAGTTAAAACTGAGATACACGAAGTTAACACTTTCCTTATTTTTATCAAGCTATTTCTCTCTACGTTTCAACATACAAGTGCACACTGAATGCTCATCCTGACCCTATTTTACACCATAAGGATAACCACACAACTGCAGAGGCAGCAGCTGCTCTTACGCTCTGGCAAGAAAGAAAAGTCTTTGCCAGATTCTGGCGTGTACCTTCTTCTAACTGTGAAAGTTGTTCACAGCAGTACGGTGAGAAGACATTAATAATTTATGTGCCATTGCACCTCTCTATGCTCCAGCTGGAGCAGAGCTCACTTACAGTGGCTGTAATTTGCAGAAATCAGGAATATTTTTTGCTATGTGCTCAGTATGCAAAAGCCAAACATCTAAAGCATCAGCTCACTGATTTGTAGCTGATCAAAAGGAAGTGAGTCAATCAATATACTTCAATTAACATATTTCCTCTTTTAAAACAAAGCTTTAAGTTAGGGCATGCTACAGTATTCAAAGAATTAACTAATCAGCAGCCAAGGCTTCATTGGTCAAGCAAATAAAATATAAAAAAAATCTACTTCTTTGTTCATGCCACTTAAGAGATTCATAGAGAACAGCACATCATTGATCCACCTGGAGACTCTACTGCTGTGAAAAAGTCATGTGCATGGCAATGTGTAATTCATACAATACAACATAGATAATTGTAAATATAAATAGATTACCTACTTTTTTACACTTTTTTCAAATATCAGTTTGTTATCAGTTAAGGCAGCTAAAGTCTACTTCCCTGATTTTGCAGTACTGTGTTTTGAACAGTTCCTATGACATCTGACTATCACTGCTTTGTCCTTTAAGTACTGACCCGTCCATATTGACCACACAGTAAGAAAAATTTTCCCGCCTGAAAATGTTTCTTTTCTCCTTCAAAATACAGTGCAATGCTCTGATAATCTTCATTGGTAGTGTTTTCAGAACCTGCAATAGAGAGATAGGAACGACAGCTGAGTATTCTTATTAAGAATGATAAAGGCCCCACCAAAGGAACAAATTCCTGTTCTACTTTTTTGTATACTGAAATTCAAAGAAAACGAAAGCCAGCCAGATTCAAATTATGTTTTATACATTCCTCCTATTTAATCAGACTAAATGTCAGACATTAGGAGCCAATAATATAGCGAAATAATTGTTTCCCTGGGTTTTAGAACATAATGGGATTTTGTTTTTTTTAACCACCACAATAAACAGCGTAACTATACATCTACTTATTAATTTTTCCAGTATGTCTTGGCAACAATAAAAGCAAGTGATTATGAGATTATCACCTGAATCACTTTCAGAGTTTAAGACTATGTGGGTGCATCTGTATCTCACACAGCATGACTGTCAAGAGCCAGGTAACCACCTGGCAGCAGCAATAACCAAGACTCCACCAAGCTGGACACACCCAAAACAAAGACAGCTGCCACTCCAAAGCTACTTCTAAACCCTTTTCTGCCCACTTAGATCACAATTTCAGACACCTTGTTTTGGATAGGAGGGAAGGAAGAAAGAATAAGGAACAGTGGAACAACAGTGACCACCTTGACAAGCAGCTGTAACAGCACATCACCAAGAGAAGTGCTGTCAAGTTTTTAGAGCCTTCATAACAAGAACACCATTTTTTAAAGGAAGAGATGGACTTGATAGACCGAGGTAAAAATCAGCTTCTCAGCAAGGACTCCTTTTGGTCTCTCACTGAGACAAGAGGAGGCCATGAAAGGCCTCACAGGGAAAAGAGGAAAGACAAGTGACATACACATGTATGGAAACACTGGGGCCATGAAAAAAGAAATGAGGAGATTAAAATCAAGAACCATATCAGTAAAATCCTCAGTTTTGAAAAATCAGTACCACATATATCAAGATCAAAGAAAGGGATTCCTCAGTGGACACAAGGAAATGTTTTATCTCTATGCATAAACAGCAAAAGCTCCAGCACAGGCAAGATTTGAGAACAAGCAAGACTGAAGAGCAGGGGAGACACTGAGCCGGCCTGTAGGCCCGAGCGAGGCACAGCTGCCAAACACCGCTGCGGCGAAACAAACCTCCCCGCAGCCCCTGTCTTATCATTTCAAACTGCTCCAAATCAACTAGAAGAACAGCAAGACATACTGCAAGCCAACTATGAACCTGGAATACTCACTGATGATGTCAGCATAAATCTCCATCTTGTTGTGTTGTTGAGCTAATGTGAAAGCTTCATTATTGCACTTGGACATGACCAGGAACTGGATAGCAGAACCATAGTCACCAAGCTGCAGAAAGAATCTGATCAGAATGAAAAAATTAGTACCTTAGTACCAATCACCACACCAAATGTTCTAGGAATATAGTATATTTTGTGGCATGTAAATACAATATGTTTCTGATTTACTTTATAGGTAAATTATTTTAAATAGGTTACTAAAATTAACTTAGCATAAATAATACAGAATGGCAGCTTTTATTATTATCTAAACTTATTACTTCAATTTAATATAATTTTAATTAGAAAGTTAAAATAAGGAAAAAAATAGTACCTACTTAGCTGTCCAAATTTTAGAGTACTCCAATCAATAAACTGAAATATATAGTCACTGGCCAAAAACAAAAACCAGAGTCTGACACATCAGAGAGCCTTGACAACTTCCAACAGGTATGGCCTCTCTCACCCTTTTGTTTTAACCTGTGTAACATGTTTTTTACCTGGCCACCATCTTTGCTCCATCAAGAGACTGTGTTTCTCTCACAATATTAACAGCCTTTTCAGGATTATTAAGGTGATCCAAATATATTCGAATTACACTGTCCCATTGTTTTGCATGCTCATAAGCCAGCACAGCTTCCTTGTACCTGCAAAAAAATGGTTCCACATCCAGTTTTCTAACTTTTAAATAACTCCTTACAAGAAGGTATGAAAGAAACATGCAGTATTTTATTTCTGAGAGGTTACTCCAAGATACCTTCCTTCCACTTTGCAGATAATAGCCTCGTTCTGCATTTGCTATGAGTTTTTTTGTCCATATTTCATTTTGTCTTGGGAAAGGCAGAGGCAACAGAAAAATGTCTGTGATAACACTATTATTGACCCACTCTGCCTTTTGGTATCTCTTATGAGTGGTTCATTGCTTCCCTCAGCAAACATCACCTATTCCATCAGTTCCATACAGAATCACATGGGAGTGAGAGAACAATATAATCCAAACAGATGAGAAATCATTGTATGATTTGAAAAATGAGACTTCTTCTGTTCTGCAAAACAAAATCCAGAAATTTCTCATTCTCACACTGAGCAATTGGCACCAACTTGGTGCTGTTTCATATTATAAAGTGCTGTTATTCTGAAGGACATTCACTTACATAGTAGAAACTACAGTGTGATTAAAAATAACCTGTTTTGGGCTTTCATTTCAGCCAATAATTTCACATTGATCAATGCTCTGGAAGTCCAGCCATTAAGATGTAACAGTAACTTGGTTCTGGAATGAAAAATTTTCTTTCACGCTTATTCTCTCTTTGAATGACCTTTAAAAATCACAGTTAAGGAGTCATTAGAAACAAACTGACCTTCCAATACTCTGCTAACCAGAAAACTGCATCAGCTGTGGTACCTGAAAACCTTTTTTGTTAAAAAGATATTAATGCTTAGATAGGAAGACACATCTTTCATACTAGCAGAATGCCCTTGTGTTTAAAATCTTCACACAACACCTGAAGTTTACATATTTCAGAATCTATTTTCACAAGGCTATTTTAGGCAAAATTTAAAGTTTGTCTTTTAATTTATTTTACAAAAAGAGTAGTGTATACATCACATTTTATAAAACTGCTAAACATTCAAACGTACCTGCCATCTGCCTCTTTGGCCTTTGCATACTGCAGGTGAATCTTTGGAGACGAAACATGAGGAAGAAGTTCACCAACTTTTGCCCTAGGAAGTCAATATAATAATTATTTAATAAATATATCTGGTTTCACATTTTCTCCAGTAAAATAGGCATATTTATAACAACACTGAAAAGGAGGCTAGAACAGAAATAACTGAGCTCTTGGTCCACTCTGATGCCACCGAGGACTATGGAATAAAATCTTCCCTAGTAAATGAACATACTATTGCAACCTAATTTTTAGAGCAACCATATGAAAGAGAAGGAGGCTTTCTGACCTCTGCTCCAATCAGTCCTTACTATTAAAAGTCCATAAAATGTAATTAGGCAAGAATCATGCCCTTAATTCACTCAGTAAATTGTACTTTTCTACTTGACAAAAATCAAATTCACCTAAAAAATTTAAATGTGTATTGAACATAACACCAGCAATTTTGATTACTCATGATACAAACTCCACTTGATCCAGCAATGTGGAATCATTTCCAACTGCCTGAATATTCAGTCTCAGCTACGTATTCTATAATTGAAAAAATTTAATGAACTAAACAGTAACTACATGAATAAAAAGACTAAATCCAACGCGCACGCGCACACGTGCGTGCACACCCTCAGAGGACTTGAAACTTCAAACAAAACACAAAAAAAAGGAAGACTATCTTTCATTTACAGTAAGACTATATTTAAAACAACATCAGCTTCAGACAGATCGCTGTTCTTGTTTAAGCTTAAGGGAGTGAAAAAAAATCAACGAGACGTTCATGCTATTCAAAGACTAATCCCTTTCCAAAGAGCACCACCCCACCTCCTCTAAAATCTAACACTTCCCTGAAAGCCATACTTACCAGTTTTTACACCGGATGTACACCGATGCTGCCTTGTCATAATATTGACCCTTTTCATACAGCTGGGCAGCTTCTGAAAATTGCTGTAATATTGGAAAACATTAAAATATCATTTCTAAATTCAGAGTGCAAATAGATTAATGAATTCACATACTCAGCGTTAGCTTTATTAACTCCTTTGAATACCTTCATACTCTCCAGAATAGCTCCACAGTCTCTTTTTAGTAACCTGCTGGGATGTTTAATGGCTTGGTTTACCCCTCGACGGATATCTCCCATTCGAATGGACATCTGAGCCACTCCAGCAAGGCAAGCTTCATCATGCTCCTGGTACTGGCAGCAAATGGAAAGCAGAAACAATATTTACACATCAGAAATACCAGGTCACAAAAGCCACAGTAATCAACCACTGAAACAAATCAACAAAACATTACATGGACTTAGTTAAATCAATTTTTGTCTCAAAATTCTTGCTTATCTGCAGCTGTCACTTATTTAGAAGAACCTGGTTTAGTTTTCTTCTTAAGATTTGTCTTTAATTTTTGTATTTAACTTACAGGATCTGTCCAGACCAAGCAGACAGCTCAGTTCTGCCTTCTTCCTCCAAAATAAACAGCACAGAAAAAGAGAAACAAGAAGTAGGATATTCCTTTCTTTTATTTTAAAGCCAGTAAGGTCACTGATGTTTCATGAAGCCAAATGGCTTGAATTCAGAAAATACTGCTACTTCCCCTACTATGTTCCCTATTATCATTAAGCTGCTTCATATTTGCAAATATTAAAAGAAATAGTGCCAGAAAAAGGGAAGATCTACTGAATATGATGTTTATTTTCTAAGACAGTCCTTGTCTGTCTGTATACAGATAACAATTCCTTAAAGAACAGAAGGAATAATTAGGACTTTTGTTATAAAAATGAAAATCCTAGCAATATTTTCTCTGACATTTGCCTATTATGAAACTGCTGAAATTATAAAACCCCTAAATCTAGTTATGCCATGTTAGTACAATGGCAATACTGCTTTACACCTCGAGCAAGGATCATGCTGTGCATTAAAAATAAGAGAAGTGTGAAGACTGCTGTCCCAAAAGCAACAGTCACACAGCTTTGGTGCAGAAGAAAAAAATCTGAGTCTGAAAAACGGTAACTTTTGACCCTGGCTGGACACCAGGTGCCCACCAAAGCTGAAAATATAACAAAGAAAATATAACAAAGAAAATATAACAAAGAAAATATAACAAAGAAAATATAACAAAGAAAATATAACAAAGAAAATATAACAAAGAAAATATAACAAAGGACTCGTGGGCTGAGATAAGGACAGGGAGAGATCACTCACTAATTACTGTCACAGGCAAAACAGACTCACCTTAAGTGTATTAATTTAATCTATTATAACAATAGATTCAAAAATCAAATCAAAGCAGGGCAATGAAAAATAAATTCTAAATCTTAAAATACCTTCTTCCCACCGCGCCCTTCTTCCCTGGCTTAACCTTACTCCTGAATTCTCCAGCTCCTCCCCTCGAGCGGCGCAGGGGGACAAGGGAATGGGGTTGTGGTCAGTTCATCACATGCTGTCTCTGTCGCTCCTTCTTCGTCAGGGGGAAGACTCCTCAGCCTCCTCCCCTGCTCCAGTGTGGGCTCCCTCCCACAGGAGACAGTCCTCCACAGACTTCTCCATGCGAGTCTTTCCCACGGGCTGCAGTTCCTCACAACTGGCAGCAGCGTGGGTCCGTTCCATGGGGGGCTGTCCTTCAGGCACAGACAGACAGCTCCAGCACGGGTCCCCCACGGGGTAACAAATGCTGCCAGCAATCCTGCTCCAGCATGGGCTACCCTCTCTCCATGGGTCCACAGGTCCTGCTGGAAGCCTGCTCCAGTGCAGACGTCCCACTGGGCCACAGCCTCCCTTGGGCATCCACCTGCTCTGGCATGGAGTCCTCCACAGGCTGCGGCGGAATATCTGCTCCAGCGCCTGAAGAACCTCTTCCACTCTTTCTTCACCAACCCTGGTGTCTTCATAGTTGCTTCTCTTACATATTCTCACTCCTCTCGTCAGCTGCAGTTTTCTATTGCACAGGTTTTTTCCACCCTCTTAAATCTGTTATCCCAGAGGCGCTGCCATAGTTGTTGATTGGCTTGGCCTTGCCCAGCAGTGGATTGATCTTGGAGCTGGTTGATGCTGGCTCTGTCTGACACAGATGAAGTTTCTGGCAGCTTCTCACAGAGGCCACCCCTGCAGTTCCTCCACTACCAAAACCTTGCCACACAAACCCAACACAACAGTACAAATGCTATTGTTACTCAAGAGAATTACCTTATTGTTTCCAGTGATTCCCTTCTCATAATGTGCCAGGGCGTTAACATAATCACCCCTAAAAGAAAACTGGAAGTTATATAGGAGAATATTTTTAATAGGAAGTTATGGTTACCTCCCCAGCCAACACATGTGTCCGTCTTGCTTTAGACATAAGGACTCCAACAGGAGGACATGCAAAAGCTGGACAGTTACACAGTAAGCCATGGCACTTCCTGTGCACTTTAGCAAGCTATGGTCAAAGAGGCAGCCCTTCTTTGAATTCCATTATAATGAGACCAACAAATGTCCCTTGAAAGACATGCAAAGAATCTATCTGTACAATGCACCTCAATAATCTCATCCCTACTTCTGCATATTTTTTCTGAAAGATAAATCAAGTTACAGATGGCCACATTGCTTCAACTGCCTCCATTCCTCCCTTCCTATGACATACAAACGTCCTCTCTCAGTGCCAGGGACACTGCCGGGGGAAGGTGTTGTCCAAAATCTCTGTTAATAGATGAGAGTTTTTATCTTATGCTTAGACATTAAACAGACCAGATTTCACTTGGGAAGAACTAGCTCTAAAATAGACTTTGAAATATCCTCAAATGGTTAGTACCTTCTCTCTTTCAGAGACTGGAAATATGGAAATCTGACGCTCCTCTACCTAAGAAAATGAAGGCTACTGGGTATTTAAGGAGAGAAAGGCAAAAGGTAATTGTCCAATTTAAGAAGGTTCAGTGGTGTGAACTTTCCCTATTTTCCACGTGCCTGCAAGAAAGTATTTATTTAGTGGACCTATCAGTTGAAAAGGACACAGATACATGGAAATTAATCAAAAGTAAATATTATTTGCTAATACATGTCTCTAGCATGAAGTATTCCTTACAAAACTGCCCTTCTCATACTACAGCTGCCAGACCGCAGAGAATTCTCTCTCAACGATCCAGTCAGCTGAAGGATCTCAAGTCTATGTTCTGAAGGATCTCAAATCTATGTTCTGAAGGATCTCAAATCTATGTTCTGAAGGATCTCAAATCTATGTTCTTCTATTTAGCATGAGTACTGATTTAATATTCTTAAACTGCAACTTTATAGAAGAACTTACGTGAACTCCAGCTGCATTGCATACTCCTTTGATATGAAAGGGATCTGGTCTGGGGCCAGACGCTTGGCCAGCTGGAGTGCACTATCCCAGTGCTGCAAGTCTTTTCGCATCTAGGAACAAGGGACAGTAGCATTTTATCATGTAAGCATAAAATTCTAAAGTCTCATATGAATTTACTATTACTCTAAATACAAATATAGAGCCAGTACTCAAGAAAGATCTAGACAGCTTGAGACATGTTCATCCTGAAAGAATGTCTCAGTCAAGAACAAACCATAAAAGGGCAGAATTATCAGAAGGTAAAACTATCTTCAAATTAAGATGGAGATGAAATCATCAGAAAAAAATTTAGGCATCTTAAATGAATACCTCAAGTGCAGCAACAGGACAGAAGGATGCCAGATATAAATCCTGAGCCAGATTAAAGTCATTAGTAAACATGGCAAGATGTCCTGCTAAAAGGTTGTGGTCCTCTATTCCCTGTAAAAAGACACAATAGGTGTAAAAGTAGTCCAAAAGAAAAAAATATTTTGTTATAAGTAACACTCTAGTAAGCAGAGTGCGCCAAAATATCCCCACTTTTTACAACCGCGTATATTGGATTCTACAAACCAGAAGAAGTGCTCATTTTCTTACTGTGGCCCAAAGCCACTACAGCTAACACTGTCTAAAATCAGCAATTTGCAGAAATGCATTTTTAAGGTACAATTTCATGCACACCTGTAGATGTATAATTGTAATTTCTTGGGTCTTTTTTAAAAATAGTGGCCTTAAGAATTCTCTCAAAAATAGCAAAGGAAAAAACAGTCATCAAATGCCTGAGACATTTGTAGATACTGCTGCTCTCAACAAATGCAGAAAGGAACGCTGTGCATTCCAGTAGAGAGTGTGCTCTACTGCACCACTTCAAGAGAAAACCAAGCAGGAGTTACACGCTTTGGGCACTTTTTCCTATATAACTATTATTTTCCCTTGAAAATAATTCACCTTCTATTTAAAAAAAAACAACAAACCAAACCCAAATCTTCCCAAAAATAAGAATTCAGGAATTCTTAAATTACTGTATTCCCTATTTATAAGGGGCTTTACATGTTACCTTTACTTGCTCTAATGACATCACCATCCCAGCATCACCCAACGTCCGATAAACACGTATTGCAAAATCCACCTCCATATGATGTAAGCAAGCTCTGGCCAGCTCATTCCAACCAGACTGGTCGTTCAGAAGTCTGCACACCTCCCACGCTTCAGAAAACCTATAGGAGGTAAAATACATTTAACACAAGGATTATTTGTACATAAAATTCCCTCTAAACACATTTTTTTCCTAATACTACAGTAGGGAAAACGTAAAAAGCATTTACTTCTATGCAATGGAGAGACATTTGTCAGGAAGAAAGCAGAAATATAAATGCATAACTCACAGTTCTGTTTTTTATTTCTACCACACTTTTCCAGGAACCCCTTTGCCTTCCCTACTCTGGCATTCCTTCCATTATACTGATTTTGGATTGCTTCATTACGGTGGGAGGGAAGTATACAAGAAGCATCTCCAGCCAGTTTTAGAAGAGCCACTGTCACAGAACCCCAAATCGGTCCTGGAAAAAATTACTTTAGCTTTTACTTGACAACGGAAAAACAAACAAAGCGCCACCGGGTCACTTATTTTTCTTGGTCTGTGCAGACACCTACATTGACTCGTGGATCAATCTAATTTATCAATATTCAGCATGACATTTTAAAATGACCAGGATATGCTGTATTGAGCTTTAGGCACAGAAGAAAACAATTCACACAATACAATTAAAACACAGCTGTACCTTTTCAACATTAAAGTCTGAGTAAGCATTTGTGCCAGCTCATTAGGTCCAAAGTCTTTCAAATTGCCAAGGAAACTGTGGGTGCTCAGATAGATATTGTTTGTTTTCCCACTCTGAGTCTGACAAGTTAATTCTCCATTGTACAGCAACAGAGGCTTATGGGAAAAGGGGACGTCTGTAGCACCTGCCAAAATAATCTTGGATCCTAGAGTCAAAGATCGGGAAGAAGAGAAGACATAATTTTAATGACCTCTACATGGTACAAAGTGTAGCAATAATGTAGATTTCAGGGCATCAATTAAAGGCAGTCACCACCTGCTGCACAGCACATTTTTCAGTAAAGCGAACATATCTAACTTAAATGTTCTAAAATACTAAGGTAATTTTCCAAATATTTGTAGAAAAAGTTGTTAACATTTGTCTGTCATAAATATAGAAATTGCTGTGACTACAATTTTGGTTAACAGGGTAGAAGAATACAAGTTCTGTCACCCTGATCTGAAGATTTTCTCACAAACGTTTCAAACCCAACTGAAGCACAATGTGTAAATTTCAGACAAAAGACTATAACAGCAAGAAGCTCAGGGAGTTAAGACCAAAATGTCTTGTTGGAGCTTTACAAGAGAAACCTACAAAGCAACTAGTTTTTTATTCATCATCAGCACTTCAACATTTTTGGAGCACTACGTATTTTTATATGCAGTTATGAACATACTTAACACAAATGAAGACTTAGAACGTGTTACTTTATTAAGTAAAATAGCAAATATACAGTACCTTGAATGGCATCCTTATGAAAAACATAAGTGTACACTTTATCATCATCAAAAGCAACAAAAACACCTTTATCCATTGGCCAGTTTTCCCACAGGATTCCTTTAATAGTTGGTGAGAAATCTGGGATCTCATATAAGCTATCATTTACCTAGAAATAAAGCAAAAGTAAAATTATTGGCAAGTGACTAGGGAGACAAACTAAATACTAATCTCAGTTATGATTAAAAATAAAATAATACGAGTCATGCAGAAATGTTAAAACTGTATAACGAAAAAGTTTTTCATAAGCAGTGACTTTGAATAACATAACAGTTTAATTTGGAAGGAAAGTAAATGGAGAAAATGCACATCATATTAATTAGTTACTTTTCTTAGGATAGAGGTATGAAGGTAGGCACTGAAACTGGCAGTGCTTGTTAACGGGCCAAAATATCCGTATTTGAATGCACAAACACCTACACTTCTGCAAATTACAGACCAAGAACTCAGTTTAATGAAATTATCCTAATCTAATATGACAGATTTTATTTCTGTACATTACCATTAAGTTATCTCCAAGCCTTCCTGGCAATTTCTTCTACCAGCACACTCGCTGGAGTGACAAAAGCTTCTTCATTCTCTATTGAAATAGTGCTTGGATATGTAATTGTAAGGGCATCCCACACCAACTTACTGGGCAATAGATAAATCCATCACATTTGTCGTCTATGAAAGCCAATCTGGTTCCATTGGGATCTGGAAAAATTTTTCTCACACTGACAGGATGTCGATATTCATTCACATATTGCCAGTCTTCAATGTAGAAATAATGAATAACTCCAGTCTAATGAGAAATAACAGAAAAAGCTAATAATGACATCAGTAAGGGGCAAGTAGATAATTAACTGTCGTAGTTGCTCCCATCGTAGATTGCTGAGCATGAAAAGTGTTTAAAAAAATACTTCCACGTGGGTTTTTTGGCTTCCTTCTTCATTTACAGATGACTTTGGGCACAACAGGGAAACCTGAGGCTTTCTGGGGGGTGGGTAAAGGAGCTGGAGGTTTGAGGGATTTTCTGTGGGTTGTGTTGTCTATCTCACTCCACTTTGGGGCACCAAGTTGTAAGGGTTCTGCAGTTCTCTGAGAAGGGGAAGCACCTGCCATGCTGCTGAGAGGAGCTCAGACCTCAAACAGAGCTGAGAAAACTGCCTCCAGGGAAGAACCACACATTCTTAGGAACACAAGTACCTAATTCAGGGGAGAAAAGCAATCACATTGATTTGTGATTAAGGCTATATTTCAATCAGTTTAGGTACTGAGAGGAGGGAAAGCCCTCAAATGCTGCAAACCCACTCAAGTTATCAAACCAGTGATAACACGAGAGACAGTGATTCTGCCTTTCCTCTGGAATGTCAATACATCAGCCAGTGTCACCACACTACAATCACAAATGTGCCCTCTATTCCCAGTGCCAAAAAATGCTAAAAGCAAAGAAACTACCCTCATTCGCAGGAAAATCTCTAGAAAAATCCATAAGGATGTTCACATCCTCCTTCAGCACTTTCCTAACTCCTATCTTTGTTGAAACACCTAAAAAATTCTCTATGGCCAAGGCTTCAATAGTAGGTCGACTTCCAATTATGCTGTCATACTTGTTTACCTCATTGCCTTTTGCCCAAATCTATCACATCATGACCCAAATCAACAGATTTGCAAGGCAAGTGCCATGTCTTTTCTTACATCTGGAAGACAGTTTGATTGCCAGCCCTCTCATTACTGCAACAGAGTTCAATTCTGCTAAATTTTGCTATTAAAATCAGCAGTTTGCAACAAACACTACTAAAAGAAAAAGTTAACCTTCCTGCATCTCATGCAAATGCAGCAATAAAGGAAGCTGGATGCAATTTTGTCTGTATTTGCATAAAGTTATTGCACAGAAAAGAAGCCACTCTAAACTTCCCAGAAGCACAATTTTTTTGCTAAAGATACGAGTGATAATCCAAATAATTCAGACAGAAATACATTTCATCTAAAAAGCTCTTTCCAAACAGAATACTCACATCAGTACCATATATGAGGAAGTCACTAGTTAAAGCATGGCACAAAATTCGGTATTTATCATCATTGGCTGGGAAGAGTCGAGTTTCTCGTTCTTCTTGAGCATTCAAACCATGACTTTCTATCTAAATATAAAGAATAGAATGAACTGAAAAATTCCACTGTTGAGGAGCTACCACAGTTTTGTCTATATTTAAACTGTAAGGAAATGATACGAAAACAAACTTGCACATGCAACCCTAAAAAACCCAGCATCTGCTTTTTAAATAAAACCTACTAAATAGTTCACAAGAAAACACTTCTTCTTCACGTGTTCTAGGCTTGGTTGTAGTTCTGAAGTCCACTGAACTCAGCTTTATATTTTTAATTTTCATTTCCATTAACTGAAGATCACATCATTTTCTGTCATCTTTAAAATCCCATGAATTTGTTCAGCTTAGATCAACTCTTTAGTTCAGCATTCCAAATTGCCAGAGCTCTTACCATATGCAACTGGACTTTACCCTCAAAGAGAGCAGCTGCATAGTCAGAATTAAGGTGCATACTTGCTACTGTACTCAGGTACTCCACATCTTTAAGCTTTTTTACATCTAAAGAAAAGAAAAAGAAAAGATAAAATATTTTGATTTTGTATAGGTCTTCACTTATTATCATCTAAATTTGCAGTTGAATAAACAGATGTGAAGAACTCACAACTAAGCAGAGAAGGGACAAGGCTCCTGTAAACAGACTTTATTCTTAGCAGTCAGAGAACTTATCAGAAACTACAAGAGAAACTCTTTTTCTAAGCAACTCTGTCAAGTGATCTTACAGCTTTAATTAATGCATTAATAGTTAAAAAAGGTGATGCTTAGAGAGATACAAAAGCTTTAAATTCACCACCTAAACTTTGGATATGGCATAAGCATTTTACCTTGCCACATGCAAACAACAGGAACATCTACCAAACCGGGAATTTAAATCCTCTGACCCTACGGTCCCCAGACACTGGGCCAAACTTAGTACTTAAAGAAACAGTAAAGTAATGCCTCTAAAGTCCAGAAGTCCTTCACTGGTTAACATCATGATCTGAAAAAAAACCCAAATCCAGGAAAAAGAAACATTCTACATTTCATTACCAATACCTCGAACCTGAAGTTTTATTTCTATTATTTACAGTCCCTTGTCATCAGTGCTTCAGTCTGTAAAGATCCTTATCCAGTCCTAACAGGACCATATGGCAATTCAGGTTGTTATTGTACAATGCAGAATGTCCAGACCTGCTAAACACAACACTGAATTTATAAAATAAGACACAACAATGCAGTGCTTTTAAGAGAAGTAAACATATGCTTGCCATTTTCTCCAAGTGCATAAAACCAAGCCCGATTGTTCATTCCTACAGCCAAATGATAAACACCAATAGCAACAAAACTGGGCTCAACTTCAACAGAGACGGTGACTGGTGGCTCCTGTAAAAAAACAAAACAAAATAAAACCATTTTCACCCACTATTAGTACTTGCTTTACTTACATCCAAATGGAATTTAAAAGGAAAAGGTTATCTTACTCTCTCCACGTGATTGGCTACGGTAACTTCAAGAAGAGAAGTGAGGTATGCAATCCGTGTACTGCAGACATCTCCAAGGATTGGAAGCTTTGTCAAGAAAACATGGAGGGAACCTCTTCGTGTGGACACCGCCAAGAGCTGTCCATCATCTGTCCAAGCCAGCTGATCTACACCTAAAACAGTCACAAATTTTTGCAATAACAAAATCCTTCATTTAACTACTGAAACCAGGGAACAATTATTTTGCTTTAAAATGTGAAAATGGTAAATATTCATACCTAGGAATATATGTACTAACGTACTCAAACATAACCAATGAATATAATTCCAAGATTAACTGGAATAACTCAAACTGAAACCATAATCTACTAATTAAGCATTTTCCTTAGAGTGAAGACTTGACAATAACTGAAGTATTTACAGACACTACAAGAGGAGATAACGGTGGTAACTCATTACCCAAGAATACAGTCTTGTAACAATGTTCTGGAGGTCCTGGACACACACCCTGTCTATCAGGATGAGAACAGATTAAGTATTGTTATGCTAGTACAAGACACACTGAAAAGCACAAAAAACCCTCACCCACCAAAAAAAGCATGGGGAGAAGCAGGATCAAGGTAAATACATTCTCTCAGTAATCTGGATGTACTGTTTGTATTACAGATTCAAGACTGAAACACCAACTGATCTAATATTTGGAACGTGGAACTTTAAACTTTCACAGACAAAACAAAATACGCTCCCATTTTGCTATGGGTCACCTAATAAATATAAGCTGGGACAGAAGGCATTGATGATAAATTCTATATTCACACAGTTTTTCCAACAACATTACTTTCACTCATGTAAACAGAGTCATCAGCAAAATTCTGGTTCGCTTAATTCATAAAAATTTCTACTCCCATAGAGACTGCTGACCTACCTTTGTTTTCATCATCCAAGTTTATTATGGCATACATTTCTCTGAGGTCTGACAGATCATGGATTTTAATGCTACAACAAAAATAAACATAATTCTCAGTAATTTAAATCTCAGTCGTAAACTGGAAGAAACCCAACACAAAGAAGACAGCCTAATAGAGCAGAAAACAGAGCCCAGTGGAGCAAAAAACAGAGCACAAATACAAAATGCCTTCCATTCCCTAAAGATCAACACATATTCATTGTTACCCATCACTCTAAATAATTCATCACGATCACTGTACAAAAAGATTTGCTGAGAACTAAATTTTGAGGCAAAGGCACAACTCATCCAATCTGAAAAGACTCAAAGGCGGGAAACCCTTTATTATTCCCTTTTGACCTCTTGCAGTACAGGTTGGGTTGAATACACATTCCTGATGGACAAACACTGCTTGAAACACAGATGCAAAAAAGTAGCTTTCTATCTTGCTCCACATAAAAAGAGACAGAGTGTTGACTTATGTTGTCCTGTTACTCAACATAGGCTAAAGAACCCTTTAAAGAAATGATATCGTAGAACAGCTGAAAAGCTGGAAGTTGCACCATGTTTTGTTCACAGTTCTATCGCTCTTGATGTGCAAGGGTCATAAATCTGCAGCCTGTTAAGGTCACAGACAGAACTCCTATCACCACCCAGCTCCTTCTTCACTGAAGAATTCAGATATCACAGAACCAGGGAGCAGCAGACAAGGAGCTAAATGAGATTTTCAACCCTATTTTGGAAAAACTCCAGCCTAATTATTTTTTTCCTTAGTTGCTTACACATTTTTACTTTTGCCTAGATTGTAGGTTAGACCAAACCCCAGGGAAGAGGATATTAGGATATCCTTGGAACAGCTTTAAATGAGTTTTTCTCCTGTTGGTAAGCAGATGTTTATTTCCAGTCAATAGATCATAGTAAAGAAATTTGGACATTTTTGTAGTCAAGTAACATAGTAGAAAAAGAATCAAAAGCAATAATCTGTACTGAAGCTTAATTAATTTTTTTGTTTAAAATTAATTACAATAAAGTTAACTACAACTGCAGAGATTTTGGACAAAATCAGCTTTTCTTAACATCAGGCAGACAGGCAGCTCCACAAAGCAGTTCACCCTGCCTTCTCTGCAGGGACTTCTTCGGGAGCCCAGCTTTAACGCCTAACAGCTAAAGTTATGATAAATTCCAGTCTTTATGTACAAAACTACCACTTACCAATTGTCTCCACATGATGCAGCTTTGTTTAATGACTGTGATATAGCAATGCTGCTTAGATTATCCTTATGGTTATGAGCTTGAAAGATTTCTTGACCTATCTCACGAATGTGTGTAGAAATGACTACAAAACACCCTTTTGAGAAACCAATCATAATGTAGCCATCACCATACCTGTTAAAATAATTAAGAAAAGATCTATTTACTCAATACACAAAATGAATTTTCTTTCAGACTACTGGAGAAACTGTCAATGCCCACCTTTAATAAGAAAACCAATCAAATTATGGGAATTTATATATATTTAATGTAGAACAATACAGCACAAAATAGATTAAGGGAAAAAGAACCAAAGATTCTTAAAAGCCAAAACCTGTTTCTGTCCAGAGTCCACTCGTAAGTCATCTTTATAATACCCCTTTACTTTCAGCAAGTTGCACAGATGGCAGAGAGGCCCGAGAATGACCTCTGGTATCTTCATTGGAATAAGCATGCCAGAAAATGGTAACTTCCACCTCAAGGTTCCAGCTGACTGAGCCCCAGCTATGCTAAAACCAGTGGCAGCAGTCCCTGGGCCCCTAAGGCACACTACTGCAAACACAGTGGAAGTACCAAGGCTACAACTTGTAACTGTGAATAGTTTGCTTACTTTTCATAGAGTCAAGCAGAAATAATGAGGTTAGGGCAGAAACATTTACACTGTGTGAGGATGAACTCACACAATATCCCATCAGCTTCGTTGCAAAGAAATCGTGGCAAGTGAAACAGCCCAGGTACCCCTGGTTCGACACCTGGCCACAGATACAGAAACACTCAGCTATAGGTTGTCTCACACAGCTGCAGTGTAAAGGTATAAATGTCAATTCCATGTCAACTGAACAAGCATTAAAAGACGTGCTGTCATGACTCAAAGATACAGAAACAGTACAGCTACTTCTTGGGTACACAGCCTGAACTTCCAGCTTGGGATGTCTTCAAAGGAAATGCAAGGGATATATGATTTCATCTCCAACATTCATCAGAACTGCTGGGAAAATCTGCAGCTTGTTAATACTAGAATGCTTCATTAAGAAATGCTGCTTACCATCTGTAGGTTACGATACTGCCATAGGGCTGCTGAAACTTCAGATCAATCGGGTTATCAGGATCATTCAAATTAAAAAGAAAGAGAGTCTTCTTGCCCACCACGACACTTACCTGCCAATGAATGAAACCAAAAAATTAACTCAGTAAGAATGGCATCACTTTAAAATCAGGTCCTACACCTTCACTATAAGATGAGATGTAGAACTTTCAGTAATCCTTAAGGAGCCCATGAATCTGAATTCTGAATTGTTACCAACAGTGGAAGAGATTTTCAGGATATTCCCCTTGTGAGGCAGTGGTTCACAGATCTAAATGCAAGCTCAGCAGAAAACACATCTCAGATTCAAGACTTTTCCCTGCAGAGGCATTAAGTCAGCTCTGTTTCCTCTGAGGAAAAGGCAGCAGGTCACATGGAGTTAAACTACAGGACTACTCTCTCTTGAACTACAACGTGGTTTTTGATCCACAGAACTTTTATCTGGGAGGTTGAAGGCAAGACTGTCACAGCACTGCTGTCTCACATAACTTGCTGACATTTCAAAAGCAGAAAGACAAATGCAAAAGAAACAGCCTGTTCAGTGTGCATTAAAAATGCAATACTTGCAGTCTGATGTCAGTCTAGATGAGTGCATTTTATTTGATGAATCCCATAGAGATGTTGGACTTCATAACAGAAGACTTTGGGGAAGGCGGAGCTTTGGGGTTTTTTTAAAAGCTTATTTTTGTTACTGGAGTGTGTTTTATTGTCAGGCAAAAGTAAAACACTCATTTTAGAACAAAACAAGGAGGAGTAGCTTGTTTCACCTTGCTCTTTGACAAAGATACTTTGAAGGGCTATTTACAAGTTTACTTTGAGTACCTTCTGTTCCAGCTCTCCTTGCCTGAAAAGGAGGCAATGTTTTTTTTTTTTCCCTAACATAAGAGCTAGAAGAATGAAATATAAAGCTGGTATTTTCAAACTGAGGAACGAAAGACTTATGTTGACCTAAAAATGTTTAATCCAGAATTGCAAACTCAAATTCTGACTTTAAGTCCTGAATTTGCCCCAAATATAAAAAGTATGTTTTCTGGCTTTTAAAATGGTTTGCTTATAATTCCATTGCAGCTTAATGATGAAGTATTTAAGAAATGCTTTTTTTAAACTCTTCTAAGAATTACGGGAATTATTTTACTAACTCTAGATATTACTCTAGTACTACTTGTTTTGATCCAGCTTGCAGGGTTTTTTTTCTGATGTCATAACTACCAAACTGGAAATGACCATTATCAAGTCAAGTCCCCCACACCAACAGTTTAGAGCTGCTGACAGACCATGCAAGCCAAACAACAAGAACTACAGAATTACAGAATGTCCCCTAATATTTTGCATCACACTTGAGAACTGTAACAAAAAATCTGCAAAGCCTAGGTTAAAAAATGCCCCAGGAAGCTGCAAAAGAAACCAAGGCTGAAGTCCTCTGTTCCTGCATTCCCAAAATATCTTTTAATTAAATTTCCCTAGAAAGCATAAAACATTTCACTCCAAATTTTAAGCCAAGAAGGAAGAAATTGCTTCCTGGCCCATACTGGTTGCTAGCAAAAACCATGAAACATCTCATTAACACTTTTTGCAGTATTTTGTGTTGGCTTCTTACTGTGCTTTCCCTGGTTGATATTCTTTCATCAGTCTTCATAACCGAGAACTGCATATCACTGGGATCCGAGCTCACTGAGGTCTGCAGGAAAGAAGTTCAGATTGAGAAATCAACAGTTAATGTAGCAAACACAGATGATAAATAATTGCATTATTCCTACCCTGTACATTTTGGTGTTAAAGATGGATAGAGTTGTTACTGCATTTAGTAACAAAACTAGAAAGAAAAAAAGTTGGAGAAAACATGACCTTAGTTTGGATCATAATGACATGTTGTCATGGAATGTACTGAAAACATATCTAGGGAACAGCTAGCAATAGAAATTCAAAGAGAGAAGGAAAGATCCAGATAAGGAAGAAGACTTATAAGATGATCTGACACAGACAGTAGTACCTCACACAGTACAAGTCACTCCAGTGCAAATTCGAAGCAGGAATACAGGTTAAATATTTACAATACATTTTAATATGGACATAGCTGCTCTGGTTTAGGTGGTGACAGCAATCTAGCTGATTTTGTAGTCAAAATGAGGTTACAGAACCTTACAAGCAAGCCTTAGCTCTCTGCCCCCTCAGCTGCACTGCTACTCCCTAAGCCAGCCAGTTTAAAGCACAGACACTGTGCTTTACATGAATTTGTTACGGTATTCTCAACGCTCATCTTCCAACACAAAGATGGTTGCATATGAAAGGAATTATGAAAGATCCGCTCTTCGAAAATCTGGAGTGCAACACTGGCCATCAAAGATAAAAAAGTGATGCATATTGGTTTGCACATTATGCAGTGACTGTCATTTCTCGGGAAGGACTGTGATGAGTGTAAACAAACAATGCTTGATTAGAGGATCTGAGCATGCTTGGGAGCAGCAGCGCAATGAGCCTCTCAAAAATGCAACGGAGCTGCAGCCTAGGAGTTACCCTTGCACATCAGAGGCAAGACCTTTGCTTAACCAACCTAAAGCCAACACAATGCTCAAAGCACTTCCTGAAGACCTTACACGGAGTCATGTGAGAGCTGTCCTGTGCTGCTGGGGAAGGCAGCCTCAGACTGCACTCACAGGATCCTCTTGTAACAGACAGAGACCAGGATCAAGGGTGGGAGAAGCTTGTTTAGGCCTAACACGGAACTGCAAAGGCTCTGGTATCATAAATCACACTGTGTGACACAGAGGCTGAGACGTTCAGATACGCCCTCGCACACGAGGTTTGCCAAAAGCTGCCTGTCCTTGGAAGCTCCAGGACTGAAAAGGCATAACCTCCCATAGGTCTCAGATTTCTTGGGAGCCCCACATTAATGCATGCCTTAAAATCAAACGGGAATTATAAACACTACCTGTCTTATAGTATCCCCTTCCTGATTGCTTATAGTAATCATTTTATCTTCGCCGCCAAGAGCCAGAAGGTTCTCAGTACTCCAACAACCACAAGTAATCCGCTTAGTGTGCTTACCTAGAAAATAAAGAAATCTTCACAACACAAATGAACGCACCACAAAAACATCTGGGATGGAAATATTTGGCCACTCAAACACGGGTTGTCAAAATGAGAAACAACTTAGCAGAGCAATTATGAATTCAAGAGTCACTTTTTTAAAAAAATCTTCTGCTCCCAGATGGAAGTCTTTTAACCTTACAAGAACTTGCACAGCCCCTGTTCTTCCATTTCTTTGCATCAAATTTCTGGGGACTGTGCTACATCCTTAACCTTTCTGCCCAGAAGTATTCTAAGCAGGTAAGAAAAAGTAACTTAGCAACAAGAACAACCACACAAATTCTTTGCAAACTGTAAAGCAAGAAAGATAACACAAGTTTCTCACAAGGCAGTATCAGGTATGTGTACAGACATTTTTAACTTACTATACTATAAAACTACTCTGGTAATGACAACAAAACAGAAGGTGCAAGTTGAGTATGAGCACATTTTTGACTTGCACGTTCATATACAGAACTAAAAAGGAATCTAAGCATATTAGCAAAACTCCACTTTGTTTCAAAACAAAGCATACCGAGAACAGGAATCTTGCGAGAAGTCTGACGGTTATATATAAGTAAGTTTCCCTTTGTTGTTCCAACAGCAAGTAAAGTTCCAACTCGAGACCATAATAAGAAGGACATTGCATCCCTAAAATAAATAAACATTTTACTTTGTAGAGATTCCTTTCATGTGCTTAAGTACAAAAACATTTGCTTTGAAGTTCTATGAAATCACAGACCAAGCAGAATTTTTCAATTAAGCAAATGTTCTCTACAACAAGTATCAGAATTATTTAAGAGTGCTCACAATAGTGAAAGTAATAAACAGTTGTAGTAGGACTTGTACAAATGGAAATGAGTCTGCAAACATCAACAGTCTTTGATGGAATCATGGGTAATTTGGCCAAAGATATAGCTTTAAAAAACAATCAAAGACATAAGGAAGGCACGTGAAATTTTACAGTCATTTTCTGCACTGCTTTTTTGTACTTCACTAACCCTATGTACTGAGCCAACTCCAAGCGAACAAGTCTAGTTCCAGTCAGGGTCATAAGAAAAGGTAGAGACTACCAATGTAACTTGACATTTCAGATACAGTAAGGTCCATTTTGGTGTGATACTATACGTCACATTTTTTTCAAAAAAAGCCTCTTAAGCAAAACAATTTAATCAAAATTTTCCAATTAGTGCATTCCATGAATTCCTGTCTCTTCTTTCTAAATTTTACTGTAAGCATGACAATAATTTGAAATAAATTTCCAACACTAACTGACACGTGACATGACTTCCAATATCTATTTGGTTTGCATGTGAGGAGTTTCGTTTGTGCTTTTGTAATTCCAAAAAGAGGATACCAGAAAAGCCTAATTATCACACTATTTACATGTCTTGGTGCTTGCTCTACTTAAGCAGTGACAGAGGAAGGATCAGGCCCTTGAACTGATTGATGTATGTACTGTTCCAGCCAGGCTGCCTCCCATAAGCGATTTACCTCTGGTACTGGACAAAAACATCATGAAAGAACTGCAATAATGACATACTCTGTTCTGATAAGAGTACCTTCTATGCTCATTTTTGTTTGTATACTGGCAATGTAAGCCTTCCCTAAAAAATATTTTTTCACACATGAAGAGAAGGTACAATATGGTCAATTCCTTCACACAACATAGCATGTATGTAAATCATCATACATTGCTTTGATTAGATTATTTAGTTTAAAGCAACCTATCAAAAAACCTCCAAACCCCTACTTGAGAAAACTTGGCCAAAAAAAAAAATAAAATAAGATTATAAGCAATAATCATTAGAACATCCGTGCTAAAAAGGCATATTGTTGATAACATGTAATTACTATTAAATATTGACAAAAAATGTAATGACTAAGAAATAACTGAGTAATCCACAAATAACTAAACAAGATGCCTATATAATGCTACGTATAATTAATGAGACAGCAGGAAGGAGTAATCACTTTAAATTTCTCATCTGTATGATCATTTGCTTGTTTTGAAAGCGTTTTCTAACACGTGACTTAACATTCTACCAACAAACAATCTTCAAAACAAAACTTCATTCAATCATGTATAGATTGTCACTGTATATTTTTGTGCAAAGTGGCAATTCTTTTACATTTTCAGGAGTCGAATAGCTAGCACAGAAGTTATTTTTTGCTTCAGTAGAGTTTAAGTTCAGTTTCAATGTACACACACAGGATACAAGGCTGTCACATATGGAAATATCCCATAATCAAATATCCAAATGAATTTTACAAAGCCCAAGTGTACATGTTAATAGAAATATGGAATATTTCCATATTCAAGACACGGATTTTTCAATTTCAATCTAGAAAAAAACCCACCCTCAATGAAACCAACATAATCCCCATGACCCATTTTTTCCAGCTGAATTGAATTTTTTTGATTTAATTGATAAACTGCTCCAATTTTAGTATCTTTGACTACTTTTACCACCAAACCCCCCTCAAAAACATATACGAAGTAAATTTAGAAATGAAGGGTTAAATCAGAAGGAGTGTTTGTCTCAACTCAAGCAAATAAACAGCAGCAGCATTCAAAATTTGCTGTTTCTCTGCTCAGGTGAGTCCCCTAACAAACATGGGACAGGTTAATTCCCACTCTCTTTCCTACAGACAGAATATTTATGTGGAGTGCAAAAGTTCAGTGGAATATATTCAAAGAAGCCAGAGGTTTAATTGTTAAACCAAGCTTATTTGTTAACCCAGTGCTTGATGATTATGTCGGCCTCAGGAGAGTTTTAAGTCTGTGACCAATTTCAGAAAGGTAGGGATTTGAACCTCAGAGCTGAATCACTTTTGGTATCTCCTCCCATCCTAAACCAGTCTGCTTTGAGAACAGTATTTTAGTCTCCTTATAAATCTAAGGGGAAAAAGTCCTAGTACCACTAAAATCACTTCCCTTTTACGCTCACTTTTACTCATGTGAAATCCTCTGGAGAAGGTATAGCTGGTACAGATATCTGAAAAATTCACCTATCCTTGTTGCTACCACAAAGTGGGAACACTGAAGAGAAACTCTCTGGGGACTTTGGCAACCTTGACAACCCAAAAAGAAACAAAATCCCTACCAACCTCGACCCCTCCCCCCCCAACAAACGTTTCAAAAACAGCAAATCATACCAAAAAGAACTCAGTAAAAAACAGCAGCAGATGATTTCAACAGCACGTGTGCTATGACAGCTTCAATAAAAAGATGATCTTTTCAATATATTACCCATATCAACAACCCTCTTAAAAAAAGCTTTTTAATAAGAATGCAAACCAGAAATTCCGAAGTTGAGAAGTCCTCATGGACAGAAATGGGACAGATGTTTTCCAAGTGTGCATATCTTAGTTAACTGTCTACAAGTCTCTCCCTACACTTAAAGGACAAACAGGAAAGTTCCTTTCAGAGGGTGACTCAAGGTATGCCATTCTCAAGTCTACCTCTGTTCACTACACTGCAAGCCTCAAGCTGGACAAACTCAAAGGCATGAATGGTCTCACACCACAGGACTGGGCCTCTGTCAGTACTTGTTCTGATTTTTGGAATAACAGGTGAAGCAAAACGCTTAAGCACCTGCATGACCATTGGTTTTTAGAGGTTAAACACAACATATACTATACACACACAGATAAAACAAGGATTAGAAAGCAAGACGTGATGTCCTGATGGCATTTTAACTAAATTAAAAAACATACTACATCATTTTTCGCCTCAGCTTCTAAGTAGATCTAAGAGATGGCATCCAGAGCAGCAGCTCACAGTGGTCCAAGTCTTCAAGTAAACACTTTAAAAAAACTTTCTTACCTCATGCCACTGTCAACTTGGCTTGTTTTGTTTGTGTTTGCATCCCACAGAAAAATGGCACTAGATTTGTCAGTGATTATTGCTAACGTATCCCCGTCCTTATCCCAGTCCATGGCAACACAGTTACTGAAGGAAAAAGAGCAGACTTTCACCAATAATGTTAAGATGTTTACAAATACAGAAACATCCAGAACTACCCAGCTGAAGTCCCCATCTTTCCTTTTCCCTCCCAAGCAAACTCAAGACAGATTGCAGATTTATCTGTAAAGTCTACATTTAAAGCAACCACAGCCTTACTGAAAACTTACCGAAACGACTGAAGCTGACAGGAAGGTCATAAAAAGAGGCTGCTGCCTACGTTCCAGTACTTGGAACGCCACCACCTTGACTTTCAAGAGACAGTGAATATCCTCAGTAAGGTTCTATTTTTTAGAGGCTGTTCAACGCTGTGATTATTTTTCTCATAGTTCAACAAGCATAAAAAACCTGGACAAGAAACCTTTGCAGAAGCAGCAAAAAATCTACTTGCAAATAGCTCCCAGAATGAAGAGGACAGCAGACTTTCCAACAAGTCTCTAGTGAATTGGAAACAGCGTTGTTCACAACAGGTATTTAAAGCACCACACACTGCAGACTAGGAACCTAGGCCATCTGACACCAGTCCTTGCTTTCTAGAGAAGTTAATAGTATCAGGTTAAAAAGGCATCTCTGAAAAAATTTCACTCCCATTACCATCCAAGTGAAAACTCCTAATGCAAGCAATTTCAAAAGTGTTCTACTGAAATAAACATTGCTGTAGGATAATTCAATATGCTTTCAGTTCCACTTTCTCCTGTCTATCTTTCTAAGCCTCAACAGTTTGTTCTACAGAATAAATATGGTCTATTCTCAAAACACACCCACAAATATTTAATCATTCCACCAAGAGCAGGAGTAAATAGGATAGGGAAAATAAATTCTACCAACATAATGCTAAGAATAAGCTCATAACATCAGCTATTATAGCAGAGAATATTTGACATTCTGAGCTGCATTCCTATGTAAGAAGAGGTCTAGCAGTGAACAACTGCAGCTGGTTAACAGTTAACCAACAAATAAAGAAGCTAATTTGGCCCGAGGGGGAGAACTTCCATATAAGCATTCTTGTTTCTAGTTAAACTGTGTATCACAAAAAATGAATTTTATTCTAATAGTAATTATTAGAGAACATTTATTCTTTAATCGCAGCAAAAGCCTGGAAATAACAATTCTAAAGAACCTCCTGACCTAGGCAGAAGATTTGCTGGCGGGCTTCAAAAAGTCAATACTATTCAGACTACCATAAGCAGATGTTAGTTATTTCAAAAGCAAAAGGATATCTTTCCTCAGTGGAAACAAATTCCTAGATAACCGACTGCAGCAAGAATTCAGTCGCATTCAGCATGATGTGGATATATTTTATACAAATGCATTATGTTCTTAATAGGACAGAACTTTTTATAACATTTTAATGCAGCACATTGAGTTTGTTCTTAATAAAGAGTGTTGTGGATATAATATATTTTTCTAAATATCCTTGATAGCTTACTATGAGTTCAACTTCTACTGTCTCAGATCCCATACATGGTCATCAGTTTGTCTTGTTCTCCAGGTATGTTCATCAGAGACAGCACCTCTTCCTACAATGCTCTCACATTGCATAAGTACCTCACCAGACAATAATTCAAACCCATCTCAGTACCTACCCTGGCAAGCCGATTTCATTTTTCTTCTGACCATGACGATCAAAAATTTTCACAGCACGATCACCTCTAAAAAAGATTAACATACAGAATAACTCCTCTTCTTCATTAGGGATTTCTAGGTACAAATGCAATAAATATTTGTAATCTTACCCTGTTACAGCAAGGAAATTTCCCAAAGTTTTCTGCCAAGCAAATTGCACAGAGGAACCAGACCAAGCTTTTTCTGATAGACTGAATACTTGCTGCAAGACCAAAAAAGTGGGAAATTACACATCTTAAAGTTACAAGGATATAACAATATTACAAATTCCTAACATGTCAGCAACTGTAAGTACTGTGGAGCAAAAGAAAAAAAAAAACAACAAAACCCCAATACAACTTCTGTGTGATTCTAATGCACTGAAGTACCAAAGGTCCACAGAAAAGTGTTTTGATTTGTGCTGGAAAAAGTGAAGTTTCTGGTGCTGTCTGCACTGAGAACTACTGTAACTGTATCACAACTACTATTTTTTTTTCTTACAGAGTTACTGGAATTAAAAAAAACAACAAAAAAAGAGTCTCTCCCCTTCATGTCCAAAGACCAAAATGTTTAGTTCTCTAAATTTCATGGAAAAGTTTGGGAACACCAACCATTCTCAACCTGTAAAATGGAGAAGGCTCAACACAGACTCTTTTAAAGATATTTAACTATTCTGTCCTCTCTGATTTTCTGGGTATTAAAAGCTCAGACCTCAAAGCAATTTGAGTATAAAAAGAGATTCTGACTAAGAGAGTTTTTCAGCTTCCCTTTTCTTCCACACTATTTGCACAGTTTTTTTTCAAGCCCACAATTTTGTTGCCATCAAGACTTTTTCCCTCCCACATAATCAGACAAGCAGGAACACCTGGTGCCCACCAAACACCTGGCAGGCTTGTGCAAAGGTCACCTATTCCTTCTTTCAGGTGAACAAAGATTGAGGCATTTTTCACACTGAATTTGCATTTTACTCACAAAAAGGGTAAAATTTTGAGTATCTCATGCCACAAGCGCAAAAAACACCTGATAATGGTGTTTGATTTTGGAAAGAACTGAATAAAATCTACAATAAACCAACAAAAACGACAATCATGGGAGTACAGGCACACATAAATCACACCCCCCTTGGGGGTCTGGGTCAGGACCTCTCCTCTTGGCCCCACTGATACAAGAAGTAGATACTACTATGAAAAGTGGAATATTTTAATTTAAGCTAAAGCAAAGTTTCATCTAAGTAACTGTATTTTTTGAAAGTTAGACACAGCATCCCTCTGATAGTGTTTTTTCTTACAGCATGTCTTTTTTTTCAAACAAGGTTTTCCCAGACACTGCTCAGAGAGAAATGATTATGTCTTGTGGCCTTGTGTTAAGGATGGTGTGTGCTGAACAGATGTGTCTCCTTCTACAATCACCCTTAATTTGCAATCTTTCCCTATCTAAAATGCAAGGTCAGACAGAGAGCTTGCTCCAAAGCTCTAATCAGCAGAATTTTGGCTCTTGTGGAGTTCATTCTAACATTAAAATTAGTCCTTGGAAAGTAATGGAATATGTGTAAGATTTCTGGGAAAATTTACACAGATGCATGTGAGTGGGAAATATAATTCTGTAACCGGTTCTTGGCCTGTTGTGCATAACTGATGGAAATCATTCCCAGCGCTGAAATAAAATCAAAGAACCACAGAATGTCCTGAGCGGGAAGGGACCCGCAGGGACCATCGAGTCCCTCTCCTGTCCCTGCATAGGACACCCCAACACTCCCACCGTGTGTCTGAGGGCACTGAGCAAATGCTGCTGCGATATTGTCAGGCTGTGACTGCTTCCCTGGGGAGCTGTTCCAGGGCTCCACCACCCGCTGGGGGAAGGACCTTTCCCCAATGTCCAACCCAACCCTCCCCTGGCACCTTCCTGCCATTCTCTCGGGTCCTGTCGCCGGTCACCACAGGGCAGAGCTCAGCGCCCGCTCCTCCCTTGCCAGGAAGCAGTAAAAACGATGCTCGCTTTCTAAAACTCCAAAGCGGGAGTTTTATCTCCCGGCGTTTTCAGGCCCGGCCGCCCTGAGGAAGCCCCCTCCGCCCGCCAGGCCGCCCCCTCCGCCCAGACCGGTCACGAGCGGGCGGTCCGCGCGCCGCCCCCCCCCAGGCCGCGCGCGCTCTGCCAGGACGCACCTTCATCGCGGCCCCCGCTCCCCGCGCATGCGCAGCCGCCCCCCGTGCGCGAGACAGACTCCGCCCGCCCGCCCGCCGCGGCGCTGTCGCCTCGGAGACGGAGGAGGGCGGGGCAGGAGCCCCCGCGGGGCGATCCCTGACAAGGGTGCGGTGGGGGCGCCGCGGAATGAACAGGCTCGAAAGCCACTGGAGAGCGTCCCGAGGAGGGCACAAGGCTGGGGAAGGGGCTGGAGGGGAAATGGTACGAGGAGCGGCTGAAGTCACTGGGTCTGTTCAGCCTGGACAAGAGGAGGCTGAGGGGGGACCTCATCGCCCTTCACTGCTTCCTCACAGGGGAGGAGGAGGAGCGGGTGCTGAGCTCTGCTCTCTGGTGACCGGTGACAGGACCCGACGGAATGGCAGGAAGGTGCCAGGGGAGGGTTGGGTTGGACATTGGGGAAAGGTCCTTCCCCCAGCGGGTGGTGGAGCTCTGGAACAGCTCCCCAGGGAAGCAGTCACAGCCTGACAATATCCCAGCAGCATTTGCCCAGTGCCCTCAGACACACGGTGTGAGTGTTGGGGTGTCCTGTGCCGAGACAGGAGAGGGACTCGATGGTCCCTGCGGGTCCCGTCCCGCTCAGCTCACCCCCTGACTCGGTGATGCAGGTACAGAAAAGGGACGGTGGAAGCTGGAGAAAAAAGAAACAGGCACCAACCCAACAGCACAGCATTTCAGTTTATTCAACTGCAAACAGCACAGGTCTCATCAACAAGGCCCACTGCTTTGTCACTTCTTTTAAAACAATAAATAGTTTGCTGAGAGCATTAACACATTTAAAATTATAAACGTACAAAGACTTTGGGTATTGAACGCTTCAAACTTCTGAGAAACATTCCATGAGCGCTCATCTTTCCCTTTCCTGTTACAAACACATCGTACCTACTGCTCTGAAAACATAAGGAACAAGGCACAGAAAAGCAAATGCAAAAAAGACTCTCTCAGACCATCCAAACCAATTCTGTGTAACAGCATAGGACTCACAAAAGGCAAATTATACAGCGAAAAAAACAGACAACTGTTAAATAAGGTAATTAATTTTATATAGTCCTGTGAAGCACACAAAAGTCTCCTGTAAGATGCTGAACACACTTAAATGCTGGCAGTTGTGTCTTGCAAGATTGGGCCCTTTACATTTTGAAGTAACCTTACTGGAAAGACAGACAATTGTTTCACTTAGTCTTATAAAAATTATACTTTTCAAATTAGTGCAAAGCCTAATGTAAAATGTAATAAATTGACATGTAATGGAATGCTTTGAAAATTCCAAAGTGCAAATATTAAACTTAAATTGGTTAACTTTCAATCACACTTTAGAATTCTTCCAGTAACTCATGCTTATAGTTTATCCTTAAAAACAGCAAAGTAAATATAAGAACCAAAGTAGAGAAAAAGGTATCATGTTCCACATCTCGTGTAAAAACTTTGAAAATCCAAAAAGTACACTGGAGGTCAAAAACCTCTGACAGAAATTATTAAATAGCAGATTCCTGTTAGCATAGTAAGACTATATTTAAAATAAGGCTTTGGTTAAATAAAAAGTTTGCTAAACTAGGAATGATGATAAAAGTGCAAAAGATTCACAAAATACACAACTTCACTTCCAAGGCAGGCACTACGTCTGCCATTTACAATAGTTTGCATTGGTTTGTCAGCCTGCATGGTAATAGCTCAGAAACCTACAGCAAAACAAGGTTATTATAGGCAAATTAAATATATGCGATCTAATCCTATAATTTGTTTCACCCAGAGATAGACTCATTTGTATCAGTGGAAGTACATCCATTTATAGCATCATTCCTCTGCAGGTTTTGAGGATCAAGGACCTGGATCTGTAACATTTTATTACTACAGTGAGCTCACCAGAGTTCACTCATTTCTTAGCACTTCCTAAACAGAAGTCCTCTGCAATTTTCTGATTTTCTTACAAATATAATCCTTCAACATATGGGTAACAAAGATGTTTTTTAAAAAAGTGCTTAATATTGGTCCCTAAGAACAACATGTACATGTTAGCTTGAGACCAAACACTTTGCTGTGGTAGATATCTTGCACCTCTTGTTTATTGGTGCACTGGCAGTTTGCTTGAGGGAAAAAGAATTTGAGTCTACAGAGAATGTCACTTCATAGAGAAAATAGTTTACAGTTTTACAGTCACAACACATGCTCCAGCTCTTCCTAAGCACAACGGTGCAACCTGTAAGCAAAAAAAAAATAATAATTAAGAAAAATCATAAGGTAAATGGAGTCTTCTTTAAGTACTTCTGATTTTTATTTCCCCAAAATGAGTGGTTAGTTAATGCTTGTAGTAACGGCTGCCCAGCTGCAGCAGTGTGGCAATAGCAACACAGTCTGTTTGCTTGACTTAAAAAAAATATATTGATCCAAAACTTGGATAAAAAGCCATAGAAAAGGAGAAGATATTTTATATGATAGAGTGAAGCACTTTTGAAAGCAACAGCAAATCCTAACAATATGAAACAACTGTTAGTGGTAATTTCAATTACCTGGTATTACAGGAAAAAGAATCTTTCGTTATGGTACAAACTGGACACGTGAGCCTGAGTCTGACAACTGAGTAGTGGCTGGCAAAATGATGCATTTTTCTCTCAAACAGAAAATGCCAAATATGACAGGGGCAACTTCTCCTTTTCTACTTGAATAGTTGATAAAATCCTGTCAAGAGTTCTCAAAATCAGAATAATTTCCCAGTCTTTGTTCATATTTTGTAAACAGAAGTTACTTCTGGAAAGACCCTTTTCTGCTGAGATTCTGTTGGTCTTCTAGAGAGAAGGGTTGTTTATAACACTCACCTTAGCTTCCCCTTTTAAACTTTGTATTATTGGAGTATGTGTGAACAGCACACCAAGTGCTACAGAGATTATCCTGAAGACAAAAGAAGGTATTTATGCCAATTCCCCTTTCCCCAGGAACAACAGATTCTCCCCACCTGTCTGTGGCTCTGACAAATTTAAGATTAGAAGATTCCACTGCCCTCTTTTGAGTTGTCTGCAGGTGAAATCCCTCTAGGCAGGGTTCAGAACTGTCCTGTATGCTGGGATCACGGGATTCAGTCCGATATAGAGGGTCAAGGGTAAGGATATGAAGGTATATACGATGGTTACCACCTACGCATCGTGTGAGACTCCTTCAGATGCAACAGCAAGAAGCTGTTTCTCTCCTCTGGTACACATTTCCTTTTATTTAGCAGGACAAGTAATGCTATGGTTTATCATCACCAGGACTGCCACTGAAGGCCCCAAGCTCTGATGAGCCTCCTAGGTATTTTAAGATCTTGCAGCAGTGTGAAATGGGTGGAAACGGGCAGCTACAGTTCTGTATTAGAAAGATTTTGATGGCATTTCAGTTCCCTTTGGATTAGCAGTTTGGGGCTATTACTGGGATAGCATACTCAGGAGGTCAGAATTCAGGTGCCTGAACTCCAGTTGACCTTGGACATTGATCCTCCACAGACTCTGTGCTGTATCTGCCAGCCTTCTGTGAATGCAGGCGCTTTGGGGTTTCTCAAATGGCAGGAGACACCAAAGGACTCCTGTCCAGGATGTCCTTGTGTGTGCTCTTCCCACATAAAGGCACATTCCTGGAGCTATAGAAAAGTAAAAGTAACAAAGCTTTGAATTGACAGTGACGGTTTCTGACCATCAATTGAAGATTTTTTTTTGAGCTGGGTGAAAATAAACGGGAAAAGGCTTCTGGAAGTCTCACACTCTACACAGCATTGACATCAGGAAGGGATTATTTATGAAGATTACCAAAACCTTGAACACACTGATAAACTTGCTGAGAGATACATTAGAGCTAAAACTAACCTACATTTATCATTTATCTTCAGAATAAGAAGTCATGTAGACACAACCCTTTATGACAGTTTGGGGAACATGTCAATATATTTTAATAACAGCAGTTGAAACTGTCAAAGAAAATAGCTATACTCCTGCCTAAGGAAAAAAAGGCAGTTTATTAGAAGTTAACAACTTTCTGTTCAAGATAAATCATCACAAGGTACCCAAAAAAAGAGATGTACAGAGTAGTACGAAAGTGCTTCTTCGAGGAGGAGTATTTGAATTCTCAGTGTAAAAAAAGGCACACTTGAAATAACAAGATTAATAGCAGTGCATGGTCTGACCAGAAACCATACCTGTGTCCATTCATTTGTCTGAGGATCGTAAGACTCCACTGTGTTAAGGTACGTTTGACCATCATATCCTCCAACAGCATACAGCTTGTCACCAAGAAGACAAACCCCTACTGCATCTCTGCTGATGCTCATAGAGGCCACAGCAGTCCACATATCTGTTTTTGGATCATACCTAAAAGGAGAATCTGTGTTACACTCAGTTTTATAAAACTGTTGCCAAAATTCAGTGAGCGTAGGATCATAGTACAGGTTGGAAGGGACCTCAAGAACCACCTGGTACAACCATTCTTGCCAAAAGCATGGTCTAGACAAGATGCCCAAGCACCCTGTCCAGCTGATTTTAAGCATCTGATATTGCAGAAAATAGAAGAAACATACTGCCTGCTGCTCTCAAGGTAGTAGAAAACGTGTATTATTAGGACAGTACAGATTTGGGCGTTAATCTCAAAAGATCTTTTCTCTCAAATATTCTCTTGGCAAATGTTTCTTTAGCCATCTGGTAACACAGCCAGAATTAGCTCCTGTCTGCTTTGTGCTGCTTTCCATACAGCAACACCAACACAGCCGCCCATACTACAGTTCTTACTCTATGTCTAAAGGTACCACTCCAGAAACAGTTCTGCAGCTGCCCCACAGCAAAGCAAGTGCTTCCTCCCAGTGATAACTACTACATGTCAGAGCACAGGCTGTTAAAGTCGAGTGTGGTACTACGGAGAGTTACTTGCCATGCTAGATTACCATTTAAAAAACCAAACCAAAACAAAAAAATCCAGAAAATTCTGGGAGAAATGCAAACCCTTATGACAACTTCCGGCACTATTTCAATCATAGCTCCATCTCATCAAAAGCATCAGCACAGAAAGAGACAGCTGGTTTAATGAAAAATATTAAATGTGATTCTAGAATATCAACATTCTTTACAAGTCAAACTGAGAACCACACAGAGTTCACGCTGTTCTTAGGTCAAGGAACATATTTTAACCTGACTGAAAGAGACAATGTTAAGATTGCAGATGCTTAAAGCAGAACTGATCTGATCACAGAGTTCTGAAGGGCTCTAAAGGACTATACAAAAAAAATACTTAGTTGGTTCAGAGAGCATCCTAAGATCACACTTGCTAAAAGCAGACTTGGAAAATACCAGTCTTAATTTGTTTGCATGAAGAGCTTAGATATAATGAGCTCTAATGATTTTATCTGCAGCTTTCTAGACAAAGTACTGCAGAAATGCATAACATGATAATACTGCCCACCACTGTACACTGAGGTATAATGTAGTGAAAGAAGGTGATTAGTAACCTACATATGGAATTTACTGTTCAATTTAAATTATTTTATAATTATAAATCAATGCATTTATCTGGGAAAAGCAACTTTTATTGTAAAATATAGTGGTAAACAAATACTCAGAAGCTTAGTGTGGATTTATGTAATGGCAATTTTTTAACAGAACTATTTCCATTAAGTTTATGGCCCTGAATTTCACCTCACTTAAAGAGTGAGGACAAAATGCATTACAAAATCATAGGATAATAGAATGGTCTGGGTTGGAAGGGACCTTAATGACCATCCATTTCTGACCCCCCTGCCACGGGCAGGGACATCTCCCACTACTTATTGAAGTTATGTGTCCTATAACTTTGTTTCAGACAATACTGATGCAGAGAGAGAGACAGATCTATTGCTTTCTCTTGAGCTTCTAATTATCTAGATTCCTCTGAAAATTTGTTGTTTGCTAAGATGCAGTTTCATATTTACAAACCTTTCTGGGGTCTTTTTAGTGTAGCTTCCATGTGTTAAGCAGCATGGGCCACACTATATTTTCTGGGGTCCACTAGGACATGGAAAGTTTCAAAACTACAGCTCTGGTTTGTGGTGGGGTTTTTTGTGGTTTTTCTTGTCCTTTTTTTTGGTAGTGGGTGAATCACATCTGCCAGCAATTAGTAAAAGGAAAAGATGGGTGATGAAGAATCACTCCAAGTGTCGGGAGGTAACAGGAAAAAAAAGAGAAGTTATTCAGCTGGGGGGGGGGGGGAAATTAAAGCATATTTCAGAAAGACTTGAAATGCCAGCAAAGACTTAATGCAGTGCATTATGAAATATTTACTGTCATTTTTAATTGCTTTATGGATCTGCAATTTGTAATAGAGTCACTCACTAACAACTTCATGCAAAGACACACCAACTGTGGAACAACTGAGTTACCTGCCATTTCCGAATGTCATCAGGGAATACATGAAAGAATAGGATATTTGAGGATCCACAAACCCAGACTGTTAACTCCTTTAGAAGTTATAAAAAGTTATGTGAGATATGGACTGCTTTTGTGAAAGAAATTGTGCTTCATTTTTAAATGCATTCAGTTCCAAGTTGTTCTCACTAATTATTCATAATTCATTCAATGACTTGTTTTTTTTTTTTCAAAAGAATCTAGATGAACTGCATTAGGGAGAATTTTTTTTAAATAATCTGTCCTAGCACCATTTTGAATTATACATCGTGACTACACAGTAAGTTTTTATGCATCATAAGTTTCCTCTACTCATGCTAAAAGTAACACAGGTATTTTACTTGG
Source organism: Dromococcyx pavoninus (assembly GCA_033558185.1). Lineage (NCBI taxonomy): Eukaryota > Metazoa > Chordata > Aves > Cuculiformes > Neomorphidae > Dromococcyx > Dromococcyx pavoninus. The sequence continues at coordinate 161,600 of JAUMJL010001107.1, read as the reverse complement.
TTTCTACTTGCAGCTCTTTCCATAAATGACTCTATAAACCAGCACTAGTGGAATTACCAGCAGGATGTGCCTTTGTCAGGATATTACCTTTCTACGCAGTCAGACAGCCTGGACGTTAAGTTTGATGCAGGGGCATCGTGACCACCTATTGCATATAAGAACCCATTCCAGGTGGTTACACCTACGCCACCTCTTCGTTTTGACATCTGAGCACAGAGGGTCCATTTGTTTGTATGAGGATCAAAACATTCTACTGACTTAAGACAAGAACTTCCATCTCTACCACCAACTGCATAAAGCCTACAAAGTAAAACAAACAAACAAAATGGTAAATAAATATTGTCTGAACAAGACAAAGTTTCCAGTGATGAATGAAAGACTTTCAAGTTTGTTAAAAACAGTTTAGACTTTCAACAGGGTGTTGAAATCTTCAAGAGGATGTGCAAAAAATCAGAATTTTGCTCCAATCTTTTACTATTGTCATGATCAATGCATAACAACAATAATTTACAGAGATTTATTACATTTATGAGAGCATTTATGTCTCAGCCTATGCACATAGTTAACATTTTCAAAATTACTTGTGTGACTTGACAAAGGTCCATCTCTAATAGGGTCAGAATGAGAAACTCAGTTTGGATCTCTGCATGCAACACCTCGCCCTGCCTTTCTTGGGCGTTCAAGTATTCTTCTGGACCGGGGCTGTAGCTGATGAATGCCAGCGCTCCGTTAAGCCCCTCACACCCACTAGGTGGCCCCGTTTGCTCAGTTCTAACAAAAAGAGTTTCGATCATTTGGTATTAACAAAGGATTTCAACTTCTTGGAAAGGCTAGAAGGAAAATATTGGTTTTAGGAACAACTCCATCACTGATGCATCTTTAAAACTAATCAAATAATCAAACTTGATAAAGAGTTCATGCATAGAGTTTATGAGCAATCCATGCTTAGAAGCAGAAAAGCCCAGCACTATTATTTGGAAAGGAAGCCACTCAGAAACCACCCTAAAAAGGAAGAAACATCTAAGAAGTAAACTCCAGACTGAGAGATCACCTAAAATATCATTAATGAAATCCTTGCATAGCCTAAGGCACATTATAGTACAGTTAAATGATCAAACAAACATTAGATGATAGTGTCAACAATCTACAACAGTGACTATGAAGCACTACTTAAGATGTCTCAGTTGGGAAACACTGTTGTTTGGTTTTTTAAATATATTGACCAAAAACCTTAAATGCAAACATTTTGTAAGTGTGGTTGACCTGGTAGTTCTCAGTAATAATTTTAATATGCTTTAAAAAAAAAATTTCCTTATTTCCATATGGGAAGTTCCCATTTTTAATAACACAACTTGTTTAAGGTGAGGAATGTACTGAAGGATATTGAAAAATCCTGTTGCATTTCCAAAAAGTTCATAACTAATCCCCAATACTTTATGCAACATAGCATTTAAATTAAACCCCCACCTTATCTCTCCCCAAAACACAAGAGTTTTGATCACTTATACAATGATTTCACATTCTAGACATGGAGAAATCTATTAATTTCTCCATATGAAGGTTTTGAGCAAATTACTTGAAATATATCAAGTTATAGATAGACATTACTAGAAAGCGCAGAAGTTATTGCTCCCTCAGCTGAACTGCAATAAATTTCTGTGCACTTTCAAGCTTTCTAGCTATAGGCACCCAGGGCTGCTGCCTGCACTAAGAGTCTACGCAATGCTCTAATAACAGAGAAATGTGAAGCTCTAATTCTGCTGCTTTTCACCACACCTGGCACCTTCTGCTGAATGTACAGGAAGCTTCAGACCTAACTTAGGCATCTGAGACTGCAGTTCCAAGGCAGCTCAGAGCACTCTGCTTGCTGGTTGTTCAAGTTCTTCCCCCATTCTTAAACCCAGTGAGCATTTCCCCTTGTTGCTGGGCTCCTTTCAGATCTCACAGGACCCTCAGTAGGTGCATTTCAGCTGTACTAATTTAGCAGGAGACTAATGAAAAGCTTTTTGCTATGATACTCAAACAGCTCAAGGGAGGTGTGTCAGATATTACCCAAGCAGGAAGTGAAAATGTGTGGTCAAGAGTGTAAATATTCTGCCACAACGACAATTACTCAGCAAATCAGGTTAGCTTTGTCTGCTATGGTGTTGCTGTAGCCACTCTGACAAAATACGGTTTTGAAAGTCCACCACAAGGCTGGTGGAAAACTGGAAGGGCTGCTGAGCTCAAAGGGCTGTGATCAGCAGTATGAAGTGCAGCTGGTTACTTCGTGGTGGCCTCCCAGGCAGGTACTGCTCAATGGCTTCATGAATTATCTGAAAGACGTAACAGAAATCTGCCTTAGCAGATCATATCAAGTTAAGGGGAGTTGCTGATCCGCTGGAGGGCTTGGTTACTATTCAGAGAGACCTCGACAGGCTGGAAAAATGGGCTGGCTGTAGTCAGCAAAGGCAAATGCAAACTCCTGGAAGACAGCAGGTCAGAGTATGCCCTTGAAGAAAGGCTTCCCTTTCTTCAGTACATTTCAGACTGCTTCTGGATACTGTGTCCAGCTTTGGGCTTTCAGTACAAGAAAGATCTTGCCTTACTGGAGCAAGTCCAGTCACTGAGATGATGAGGGAGGTGCAACAAATGACATATGAGGAGAGGCTGCCTCAGTACAGTTTTAAGAATTCTTGAGATGCCTACGGAGTCATCATACTGCTGTCTTCACCCACCCAATGGGAGGTTATACAGAAGACAGATCATTTTCAGGGGTATGCAGCAAAGCGAGGAAGAACAAGAGACAAGTAGAAACACAGGAAATTTCAGCTGGATATTAGAAGAAAAATACTCAATACAACAGTGGTCAAGCACTGGAACAGGTTGCCCAGAGAGGCTGCTGAATCTCCATCCTTGGAGATATTAAAAACTCAGATATGAGCTCAGCTACCTCAGTTAACTCTGAAACTAGATCCAACTTTAAGGTTGACCCTGCCTTGAGTTGGTGTCGGATCAGATGACTCCAGAGGTCCCTTCCAAGCCAAATTATTCTGTGATTCCAACTGATCTTTATTTTCGTAATAGCTTGATTGAAGTACCATGTGTATTTTGGGATGCTACAGAACAATTACACTCAGTCCAAAGGAAAACAATAACAATCATTGGAATCTAGGAATCATGGCCTACAAATACAGACTGGAGCTGGAGTTATTCAGTCCTGACGACAGAATACTGAGGGGACGTGTCTTTAAATACAAAAGGCTGTTGCAAACAGGAAAGAAAAGATGCGTTTTCCATGTTCACTTGGGTAGTACAGACAATAACAATATAAATCAGTAAAAGGTATTTAAAACATCACACGAGGAGAACTTCACAGATGTGTTAATAGTTAAGCAGAGTGCTTAGGGAAGTTACGAAAGCTTTCCTACTGGAGGTTAAGAACAAATCACTCTGGCTATGAGTGTTTTAGATATAATTGATTCAGCTTCGGGGCAGCAAAGTGACCTCCCTGAGGTCACTTCCAGCCATTTCCTGTAACTGCAACATAAAATGACCTATTTTGTATTAGGAATTAGGCATATTTTCACTGAAAACCAGCTGTGCAAATTTCAAGATACCACTCCAGATTAGATTCATTCTGCCATAGCTCAACTGTTCTGAGTTAATGCAATATGAGTACTCCTCCATGACTTTGCAGTAATTTTGGAAGCTGATTATTCAAGCTATCACGGAAAGAGGAAATCACTGGAGTTTCAGTGACAGGGAACAACCATTTTCTCATTTCTGTAATCAGGAGATGGTAACTACTTATTTGCCCACAGAGGTGGTGCCTCATAAGCAATACTGAGGGGCTCTGTGATGCTGTGGGGAAGCTTGCTTGACCCAACACAGTACATTTCCTGTGAATGAAGAAATTTGGTCCTTAATGCTATCAACAGGTATCTATCAAGAGAAGTAATAACCATTTAGGACAGTCCTCTAATTACTTTAAAGTAATAAGACAGAAAAGGGAAGTTGCCTTCACATACTTTCCATTTAATATTGCTACACCAACAGTGCTCCTTGGAGTTGACATGCTTGCTACGAAGTTCCACTGACGAGCCTGTGGATCCCATCTTTCTACTGTATTCAGGTAGCTCCAGCCATCATGTCCTCCCACAGCATACATGGGACCTTCCAATACAGCTACTCCTAAAAAAAAACAGGTATGAAAAACAATCACTTCTGGGTAAGGGGCAAAAAGATAACGTTTCCCTTGTGACAGTCCAGTGCGCACCAAGAAATAAAGCATGTAAAGACAAGTTTCCTTTTGGTAGCCCATGCTGGATATAATCTGAAAGAGAAAAGATGCTCAATAAGCAATTTGCATTAAAACAAAGTTTCTACCCCCTTAAACTTAATTTCTAATTTTTTTTTGACCAAATCTACAAAATAACTTTTTAAAAAGAAGCACTCGGCCTTTACAGGCCTCCACATACCAAGCCCATGACGATGAGTGGACATAGGTGGCATCACACTCCAAGTTTTTGTCCTAGGGTTGTAGCACTCCACAGTATTCAATGTTTTCAGTCCATCTCTGCCACCAACAACGTACAATTTATCATCTAAGACTGCAACTCCAAACTGCAATCTTCGTCCATTCATATTTGCAACAGGAGTCCACATGTTGGTACGAAGTTCATACTTTTCAATGCTTGTAGCCCCTGAATGAGAACATATGTAAGTTATATATATATTAAAAAAGGTCTGAAGTATTAATATAGGTTTTATTTCAACAGTACACTGATCCTACAAGGCAGCATCACAGCCCGCAGCACGTTCTTAATTCTATGAACACGAATGGTGTCTTTTGACTCGCGCAGGTAACAGCTGCACCACTGCAAAGAGGACTTTCTCAGGGCTTTTCAAGGGAAAAAGCAGGGTTACTAACTGATTGCAGAATGAACCTTTTAGAAATAGAGCTGTTAGGAATATAAAACAACTCTTGTGAAATGCAATTCTATATAGAAATCAACTAGTTTGTAATATTAGAAAAAATCTGAAGCCATGTGATACGAAGTACTGAAAATGTTAACTTTAAAACAACGAGCAAAAGAAAACATTGCTGCAAATTTTCTAACTTGCCACTAAACTGTATGAAAACGTCTATAAAAAAGAAAATTCAAGTAGCTCTGACAGAACTATTTAACACTTTGTCAAAAGGCATATTTGGGGTATTTTTTATGCATGTGCAGACTACTTTTAAGCTTTTCTGTCACTTTTTTTCTTTTCCAAATTACTTCCCAAAGTAAATTAAGATTAGTTTTTACTCAATTTAACAGTTCACTGCTCAGAAATCAGATATTCCCTTGATAATTTCAAATCAGTCATAACTCTAGCTTTCAAATGTTTATCATAGTTTTTTAACCTAATAAACAGCGTACATTTAATATATTTCATGTTCTATACTGCAGAATCCTTGAGTTTTAGAATCAACATATTGTAAATACATCTATCAAACTCATATTTTGAAAAGAACCAAAACAGCTCATCAATTAATCATTATAAAAGCCAACACCTTTCGTTGCATCCATTCCTCCAACTGCAAACAACACGCCCACTGTAGATTTTCTAGGTTTGGTGCGAGGACTTTGCAACATAGGTCTTCTCTCCGGCAACAGATGGTACTTCATTGCTTCCATAATGAGTTTTTGACATTCAATGTCATCCCTAAAGAGTGCATTATTTTCCATATCTGCCAAAAACTGTGAAAAAGAAAGAAAATTAAACAAGCTGCATTGCTATAACCCTCATGAAGTATAAAAACAAGATTATAAGAAAACGTTTTATCTAAACACTTCTACTTCCCGATTTAAAATCTATATATTGTCAAAATTGTCATATAAAAAAAGACTAGGGTATAGAAAAACTCATAAAAACCAGAACATTTGCATTTTAAGCTAAGCCATTAAGTAAAAAAAAAAAAAGTGGCCATCTGATCTTAATGGATTGTTTAAGCTTAATGGTCCCAAGGAAAAAACTGAAAACTCCTCATGTTCCCGTGCCACTACAGGTTACGTTGAAGGCAATGGAATCAGGCTCTGGGTATGTAAGTCAGTTTAACCTCACACTTTTATTCATGAATCTACTCAGTCGAGGTCTGTAAAAGCTGCTTCAGGCACAGGCTGAATATTTTAATATATATTCTGTTCCTCAGCCTGACAGTGACCCAGCTCACAGGGTATCAATGAACAAAAGTCTTTGTTAAAAAACATTTGATCAAGGATGCAAGTAAATTTGACAAGTGTTAAATTTTAAATCTGACTTAAATAAAACTCAAGTTATATAAAGACTACTAGTAAAAGTTATTAAGTTTAAAGATTCTGGATTATTTTTGTACTCCAGTTTCGTCAGACTGCAGGAAAAATCCATCAGTAGGTTGAGCATCCCAACTGTAATTATTGTAAGTCTGGACAACTGGCTTTTCTTCTGAGCTGCAAGACATGTCCCAAGGAACAGAGAAAAGCAAGGCAAGTGCCCACTGGGAGCTGGGCAGCTGTCAGAACAACCAGAAAAAGGCAAATAACTCTGGACTGCCATCACAAAATCCAAACACTTTGTGAAAACCAGAAATACAAGTCCACAAACCAGAATGAGATGTGACTGAAATTGGTAATCAGGAGTACTAAAGGGGCTCCTTGCAAAACAGTTGTGCATAATGTGGCGTGCAGGGACCTGCAGAGTGGCAAATACCACACCTGTGGTGCCAGAGAGACACAGGGCAGTACCAGCTGCTAAAGCCTGAACACCTCTGTGCCAGGCAAAGCCACAGAAACCACGACAGAAAACAAAAATAACATATACAGAGAATACAAATAAAACTTTCAAAGCCCTTCACCAGAGACTCTTCAGAAAACTGAGCCTGACTTCTGCAGTATTTTGCTAATTGGCTCATGCCTGGATTCTGTTTAAAATAGTAAATTAAATTAAAATGTAAATTAGCAGAGAGAACTTAATTTTCATTCTTTACTTCCAGTACTTCCCATTGTTTCTTCTCTTGATCCATTTCACCACTTATCACTTGTTACTTTGCGATTATTAAATAGTAAACTAAAACCTGTCTTTTAAGCTATAAAAATGCACAGAGTTTAAAAAAAACCAACAATGAATCACTACTGTCCTAAATTGAACATTTTCATAGCTGCATGCACAAAACCTGGGGTTTGTACATGATTGACCTGTTCAGACCTCCAATGTATTTTTCTGATAGACAAGCAGCATTTAATCTTTAAAGCAACACCACGAGTGTGCACGAGTTTTGCACCAAGAAGATGCACCCTAATTTTTTTCCAGTTTTTCACTCCCTCTCTTTCAGTTGGAAAAGCAACTGAAATACCTGAAAGCTACTTCATCTCAGGTTAAAATAAATGCAACCCAAGATTATTTTGGTACTCAAGAAACCTGTGTGCTCTTAAAACTAAACCTACTGTATTACCATTTTCTGTAAATATTCTTCACTCAAAGAGCTTGAACTGGGCTTACTTAAATGAAAACAATTTTTTTCCCAATTGTTATTATTTACATAGTTCTATGTATTAAAAGCATTTATAACTGAGCAGTTACTAATAAGTTAGCATGAAATTGTAGCCATTAGAAACCTGATGGAGAGAGGTAATGCAGATACTTAAGTACTAAGAATTTCTAAAAGGAAGCTGAAGCCATCCTGTACCTCAGAAATTGCTTAATCATCTTTTCCATTAGCAAAGGTGGAATATTTGCCACTTTACAGCTTAAGAAGCCAACAAATAGTCCTCCTTAGCCTTTGTAAGGGCACAAAGAGACTTACACACACCTGTGACACTGCCTGCATTAACCAAAGAGGTGACAGAATGCGATGTCAAAGAGATCCATAAAAACCCAGCCAGTAAAACTGACAACTCATTACAATTTTTTTGCTTCCAGTGCTATGGTTTCACAGTATTTACCAAAGGGGTTTTTTTTTTGAAGCGTATGAACCTAATATTCTTTGCACCTCTGCTTTCAACATTATTGATTTCAGCAAGTTGTTCAATTTTCTAATTTCATTTCTTTCAAACAGCTTTAATCTTTCAACCGTAAAATTGAAAACCTTTTCATTATGTTATGTTTGCTATCAGATTGCCTACAGTCATGTGATCACAGAGCAAAATACGACTCTGAAAACATTAAGACTGGTTTGGGTAGTTCAAACCAATTTACTCAATACGCTATTTGCTGCCATATTAAAATCACAGCTTTAACGCTTTAATTTGTTAAAGAAAGTAATAAATAAAAGCCAACAGAGAAATATTATATTAGAAATATAAGTATATATTTGGAGAGGACATGAAAAACTGAAGATAAAATAGTAATTGAACTAGGATTTTGCATTTGCGTTTCATTCTGCTGGTTTCCTAATCAGTTACTGAGTGGACATAATTCTATTTTTGGTAAATATTTCTGGGATAAATTCTGTACTTTCAGTTCCTAGAGATATTTCAATTACAGTCCATTAAGTAAAAGGAAAATAGCAATGGTCACTTAGTCATCAATTAATTAAATGTTTAACAAAACAAGTATTTCCTCCAAGTCAAGTGGCTTACACTGTACTATGTTTCTAGAAAAAGTGAACTACAAAGTCAGGAAAAAATCCTGCCATTGCATATATGATATTCACTATGGAAATATTAATACTAAAATGCTTGCTGGTGAATCTTATTATCCAGCAAGAGGGTAATACATAGAATGCTGTGTATGTGACATATCACTATGAATGAATTAAACTCAGTTTTCGTTGTGTTAATGAATTGTAGTTACTATGCAAGTTCCAGAAAAATCCTGTTTTATTTAATAGAGATAATTCTCACTAAACAAACTGAAAACTGTGAAGCAAAATCCTTTGACTGTATGGTAGGTGTTAAATATTGCTAATGAAGGCCTAAGGAGGGAGGTCAGCACAAGAGCAGGAAGGGGGGAACCCAAGCCCGTTTACACTCTTGCTGTCAGGTAACCAACACAATGCTACGCGTGGCACTACAAAAGGAGCCATTCCCTCAGGGCTGGAAAAATTGTAATTAACAACTATGTAAACAAACTGAGCTCAGGTCCTCCTCAAGATTGAAAAAGGAGAAAAATATTGACTCGGATGAACAAAAGTACCCAAAGATGGTTTATCAAAAGTTAATGGAAGCAAAATCACTTTAAATAACATTACTTTTCTCTCTCCTAAATCTCAAGGATGGCTACAGTTATATGAAGGAAATTAAATGATCCAAATAAAGTGTCCAAGTTCCACAAAGAAAAGACTCCAAAAGGACACGACTTGTAGTGACAAACATATCCTTGACAAGCATTTTTCTAGGCAACAGAAGCAACTTTTCTCTTCACAGCTCCAGCCCCCCTTGTGCCCTGACTGATCTCAGACAAGGGTCAGAATATTCCGCAGTTCACAACCAAACTGTCACACCTACACAACCTGTTAAGTGCTCACATGCAGCCCTAAGAACATAAAGCATTAAGAATCCTGAAGCTTTTATGGTCTGTCCCTGTCGATGCTGCGGACACTGTGCCCACCATAATGATGACATCAACCAGAGAGGAACTGAACGATTTACTTGTGGAGCAAGGAGAGGCAGCCTAATGTAAGCCAGAAGTTTACTGAGATCTTTCCTTCTCTGCTCCAAATCATGTCGAACCCATGTAAGCAGTGCATTCAGTATAGTTTCTTCATTAGGAATATTCATGTCATCACTTGCTAAAAGCTTAGCAATTTCAGTGGCTGGCAATAACAGAAATTCCTGGTTTCTAATTACTTCCATGAAGTTTTCCTGAAAAAGAAGAAGAAAAACATTTTTCATACAGGTGACATCACACTTTGAAGACACTTTGGAGCTCCTACTGTATCTTCCCTCTTTTCCTTCCCTTCACACCATCTCACAGTTGTGTCAGTAAATACTTCTGCAGAACTAATCTGGGAGAAAAGTAAAACAAAAATGTACCCAGTTATTTTGGCCACTGATCTTTTCCCCACCTGTACCCTTCAGTCCCACTGACAGGTGCGTTAAACAACCGAGAGGAGCGCAGGACAGAAACAAGCAGTGGGTTGTGGGGGTTACTCCATTGGCATGGCTAATTCAAGAAATACTTTCTCAAGTATAATTTACAAAAATAAAAAGTGCAGCTTGTTCCTGTCGACAATGGAGAATACAAGGTGAGATGGTTTGTCAAGCAAAGAGCACAACATGCTACAACTACCAGGCACATCTGCAATTTTTCATTACTGCTACATTAAACTATGGTGTTCAGAGGAAATAAACAACACTAACAACTTTCTTGGTGATTTTAAATGGATTCTTTAAGGTTTATTTTACTATTTTGTAGGTTTTATACAGCTGATCTGATTGACTGGGGAGCAAAACATACAAAGAATCCACAATATTGTACATGTTTTATTAATAATATTTTCTTTGATAGGATTCAATTTTCTAACTTTCATTCTGTCATTTCCAGTAACAAATCCTTACTTCAGGATAGGAAAGTCACAAAATGGAACATTTCTGACACTGGTATTCTACTGCTTCAGAATACTAGGATTTGTGCTCTAAGGATTGTCGTGAACTTGGGCAGGAGCAGCAAAGTATGTAGAGTGCTGTGAACCTCGAGTGAGAAACCTGAATGTAACAGAAAAGGGCGAGACAGGGGAAATGTGGGAGCAGAAGCAGGACCCGCACTGCAAAACGGGCGTGAATTTAGCATATAAAATGACACTAAGAACATACAGTTCAGTTTGGCATTGCACATGCAAAGGACATTGTGACAACAAAGTGAAGATGGCAAAATTTCTTCCTTTTTATTGCTTAGTCTAATAATTTCAAAGCCGTACCTCAGTGCTCCAGAAATTGATTAGAGAATGCTGAGCAAAGAGGAAAAAAACCGAATAAGGAATAAAGCAGTTCACCTGACATGGAAGCCACACATGCATAAGGTGGTCACAAGGTGTCTTAAGGAAAAGATCAAAGTGACTCCACTCCACAGGTATCTCTGGAGTTGAATAGGAAAGGAATCTGAAGCGTTACCTGTGCACGTAACAACTCTATTCCTGGACAGAATTTGGAAGGGTAAATTTTACATTAAATATACAAAAAGCTTTCCTACTAGAGAGATCCAACTGGCTACACAAAAGAAGTACTTGCAAGTAAAAACGAATAGATTAGAAGGGAGACAGAACTGTCTTTGCTGCTTTAATTTACCTCTCTCTATTATAAAACAAAAGTTAAGAAAATGAGCAAATACAGAAATTAAAAACAATGAAAGGACCACAATGACATTCAGTAGCACTACACAGGCACTTGTATTTATTTTATTCTGATATTGAATGCTTGGGAATAAAATTGAAGCTGAAAAAGAATCAAAAGTATTTCCAGAGTTTAAACACGCAGTTCATGGAAATTCAGATTCCACTGAGTTCGTTTTTTCCACTGCTGTTTTTTTTTTTGTTGCGTGCTCTGTCCTAGAGAGCACACGAGCTGGAGCTGTGCTTTTTGCTTTGCTAAACAAACAGGCAGTGAGCACTGACAGAGAAAAGCCAACACTTACTACCGTAAACTTCCCATATATTCTATCCAGATCACAGGAGGAGGAAGGGGAAAGCACCTGCATGGAAAGTTTCCTCTGTCTCTGAAGGCAACAACAAGCTGATCTTGTGTAAGTCAGTCAGGGATCCTCTTTGGAAAGCTTTTTTCCAACTGGATTTCATCACTTCAACAGTTGTGTGTAAAAGGCCTGATTTTCCTTCTTGTTGCTTGCAGACAATTGCTTTCTGATGGGAACAAGTTCAACTTCCTCTTGCTCCCATTCTATTTTTAAAGCAGAGACTCCTTTGGAGCACAGCATCAAAGCATTCCACTGGGAATACAGCCACTCTTTGGCCTATGTCTGGGTTTTTTATAATCAGAATCTGACAATTCCTCTTCCTCTACAGACAGAGATTCTGAAGACAAAAAGGAGGAGCCAGTGTACCTCCTAGCATTCTTAATCTCCTCATTAGCCTTTTCTTTCCTTCTTCTTATGGGAACTCTCTGTGAAAGAACAGGATATTTCAGAGAACAAATGGTCTGCAGTTTCAATCCCTTGCTTTTTGGTCCTGGAAGTAATAAAAAGATGTTCCCACCCCCAAAATTATCTCCTTAAAGATCTTGGAAACTGCATCAAATGAGCAGCCTAAGATTTATGTATTGGCTAAAGCAGGGACACACAGTCCCTATGTCCAATGCTGTGCATTGCTTATTCACATCATAATCTGAAATCCATCCATCGGCAACTGCAGAGTGGATGATACTGATACTTTTAACCACAAGTCTCTGCATCTGGGCAGCTGAAAAGCAAGAGATGTTTGACTCACAGGACCTGAACGAGAACAAACAGGGAATGCAGTCTCGTCTGCTGCCCATTTCAGCCAGCTGGTCAACTGAGGCATGAATTGACGAAGAAGGGCTGAGCTACCTGACCTCCTGGTAAATTATTAATGGTCAGATGGATGTCAGACAGCAGCTGCTTCGCCTCTCATCAGCTTTGACTGCGGCACTAAGTGATAAACCAACCTACTGCATTTGGCATGCCCAGGGTTTATTTAGAGCACTTTGGTGCAGCTTGACTCCTCTCTGCATGGTTTTTGGATTCCAGAACAGGCTGGGCAGCATGCACAAAGGTATTCAGTCTTGCCAAGGCAGCACAGATCTACTGTGCTAGGCAGAACTTAGGCAACCTCAAAGATAGAGTTATCCAGGGTTTTCACAGGTGAAAAGAAGTGAATGTGTATTTTCGAAGTCAGATGATTACTGAGCAGGATATTCTGGACTGTAATTTCAGATGCAAGAACACAAAATCCTTGTTTTGGGCACTAAAACAATCTTTGGGTCTGGCCCTTTTTTGGACAAAAAAAATACTGACATTTCTCCTTTTTTCACGCTTCCCATTAGCAAAAGACAAACCATCCTGGCTGCTTCAAGGAAAACAAGACAAATTATACCTCTTTGTTTCCTCTTCCCAAATCACAAAGTCCATATTGCAATCATTGTTTGTTACCCAACCCCTGCCTTACAAGAGAAAGCAACTCTAAGTGTCCCACTTCTATGCCTCCGCGAAATTCCTAGCTTCTGTGCTTGGCCTCAATCTGTTACTCTACCCTCTCCAAGTTTTAATTCTTACACACAGTGACTGGCTGCACTCAGAAATCATGCAAACTCCAGAATTAAATTTATCTGAATCTTGTGACACTTCATCGCTGCTCACACACTTCTGAAGGCTTCTGATGAAAATCAACATGACTTTTCACTCTGCTTTACGTGTGGAAAGCCGAGCAACAAAGATTACAAAGCTGTAAACACAGGGACCAACTCAGACACTACCACATATAATGTTTAGAATGACACCTCCCGACACTTAACCTAAGAACACCTCACTGTTCACCACAGGTATTTCATGTTCTGGAAATAACACAACAGCTCTTCCTCAACTTCCCTTCGCTTTAGTTCTTTGTGAAAGAAGAGCAATTGGTTTTAATTCAAGGTAGGTTATCAACCGCTTCAAACAAACAAGATAACAAAAGGGTTGTTTCTTTTGCACAGAAGGCACTTTGTGCAAAAAGGCTTTATAAATTAATGACAGACACACTACTGGCCAGCCTATTAAAATTCCTAAACTTATAATTGTATGACCCCAATACTATATATAAACAGGATAACCTTTGTTCCAGATACCTTTACTTAGCTACATGTCATGATTCTGTCAACTGTATTTTAAATCCCCGATGCATAAAAATCAGAGTTGCTCTTTATACAGCATTAAATTCACAACTGATCATTTGAGTTTATTTAATGTTTCACTTAATGCACCCTGAGAATTTTTCAAGCTTTGGTTTGCAGAGGGAAATAATTGACCTGTTTTGATGATAAACTTAAAAATTATTGTCCTCTAAAAAGAGAACTTATCAACTGTCAAGAGTAAGCAGTAAAGTAATGCGACACTTAAGTCCTTTTAGCATAACATACATCCACATCTTTAATGTGAAGAAGTGCAGCATTCAAATCCTTCTTATTCATTTATTTTTTTCAATTGCACTGTATTATGCAACTAACATCATGCCATAAAATCATGCTAATGCTTTCCAGTGATACTAATGAACATCACTCAGGCAGAGCAGGTCTATTAGCGGAGGCAGGCCTACTGGGATTGGAGCTTCAGATTAACCAAATGCTCATTGCATCTGAATTTCTAGTCTTCATGTAAAGAACTATTTTAGTGAAGCAGGTAAGATGTTTATCAAATTATAGCATGTGTCATTTAAACCTGAGAAGCAGTTTTATTTGCAGAAAAACAGTTATATAGCAATCTGATTTTCTTGTGTCAAAGAAAAACTCATTGAAAATTATGTACATTTAAAAAAATAAATTAAAATTTAACTCTTTTATATTATTCATTACTTTCTACTTCAAGTGCTTTAAAAGAACCAAAATTCAATGGAAAAGGCAGAGTTTCCAGGTAGTACAGGTGCGTTTAACCTTATGCTCTGACTCTTCTTAATGGAAGCAGCATCAAGCATCTAGCGCTTCCTACAGTTGAACATTTTCCTATTTCAAACAGCTTTTAAACAAATGAAATTACTTGGGGATTTGTTTTAATTGAAGATTCAATAGAACCATACATTCCTATGCAGTTTCCATAGCAACATTCATTTCAAACTAAAGAAGCTGCTTCTCTATTACTCATTATTACTAAAATTCAATTTCATGTCTCTGTTGGAACTAAACAACATTAAAAGAGGCCTTGGGAAGAATCCATCTAGCACAACTAATTAGTTTTGAAAATGGCTTTTTAAAATCCACCTAATTTAAATTGCATCCACGTCAAAGCCTTAAAAGCAACAATTTTGCAACTGAAGTAAACAATGGCCAAAAGGCATTCAACTATTTTCCTGTGGTCTGAACAAAAGAAAGATAGGTGCTGTAAAAGAACGGCTTTTAGGAAGTTCACAGCCCCTTTACGCCACTAAAAAGTCACGAATTGCCAGTAAAAATAGTAAGACTATAATCCCTACCATTTATCCTTAGAGATGCATTAGTCTAACGTTTATTACTGCTCTGGTCTTGGCAGTTCACTTATAAGGGACATGACAATAGCACAGACCAAAATATACACTTGCTCTGAAAAAGAACAAATAGGTAAAAGAGGGAAGTTCTCTTTTTGCATACTTTCTGTATCACTGTCTCCCTCAACATTAATTCTGACACTCCTCAAAGGCATAAACAATATCTATCTCAACTGTTTCATCTGACTGTCTACATAATTACATTCCCCTTACTTTTGCTTTAGCACTAAGGAAGATCAAGAATAGAAACACGTACGTTACAATCTGCACACTACTATTGACCTGTTTCGGTAAACTTCAGTGTGAATGTGATTTTAAATACATCACTGAGGAAGATCTTTGTATATCACATTTAAAAGAAGAGCTATTTTAACCTGCTATACATACTAAATTAAGTTATTTTAAGCCAAGAAGAAATAAACTTAAAAAAGAGAGTTTTAAAATTAGCACAAACTAGGGCAGCTAAAGGAAACCCCATAGATTTCCAAAGTAATCACAAGACAGAAATTACTCCTCTTGGATCTAAGCCAATAACTTAATGGCAATGCAATGCCGTGCCACACAAGCAAATTAAGCACTATCTTCAAACCCACATCTCTCATGCACTATATACGTGCCCTCGTTCAGGTCCCAAGAGCTTACGTAGGTGAAATTTCATCAAGAAGACAAAAAAGGCCTCACAAAACTGCAAAGAAAAGATGAATTTGCCTCAGAGATAAACCTCCTGCCTTCTTCTGCTGGTAACATTACTAAAATATGCTTGTGAGAAGGAAAAGAACAACTTTTTACACTAAAACATAAGGATGACCATTAAGAAGATAAAGGTTAATTAAGCTGGCAGGTCAGCATTTCTATAAATTAACTTGGAAAATATCATTGGTAAATTTGTATTTAGTCCCATATTGCCAAGATCAAATTGCTCGATGCCATCCTGACATACCATTTCTAAGAAGTAAGGGATGACGCAGAATCTCTGTTTATGAATGCCCACATTCACACCCCAGGTATAACTTAAAAACACGATTACTACAGCTCATCACAAAACAAGAATCAGTTTCATTCAGTAATGTGTTATTTTGGAATGCATGATGGCATCTTGCCTACTGCTAGGTTTGTAGTTTCTGACTGACAGAGAAAAGAACAAGCTTTTGAATTATTTCACCGAATGCGTATCAGACAATCCCATTACTGTTACTGGGAACCACTAATGTTTGCCTATTTCCTTCTAAACAGCAACTTTATTTTGTCATTTCTCATCATGGGAACATATGTGCATTCTTGCTTGGAAAATGATCAAGGCATTCTGGGGGGAAAACATGAGTATTCTGTTCAGGCAGACGTTCTGTATTTTCCTGACTAAATAAGGCAGAAGAGACTTAAAACAACCACGCACCATAGTGTAATTGTGAGCCACTTTGTGCAAGTCAGTGCAGCCCTGCGCATCAGCAAACGATCGGATTCCAAGGCAATTGGACGGGTGAAGTTGCTTCATTAGAAATTTACAGCATGCTTCTACAACCTGAGAGAGCTGGAGAAGGCAAGCTGTGGACAACAGGCACTCAATGTTATCTTCCTTTAATTCAAGGCGACCTAGTAACATCAAAAAGTAGATCATATAATTTTGCTCTTATCATTTGTTAAATTCCCAAAGTCAGAGGCAACAGAATTATTTACACGACAGAACAGAAGACGTAGCAAACACCACCCTCAGCAAGAGACAACCAGCTTTTCAAAATTAGTACCTATAATAATGTTAGAAAAGGCAATCCTAATAGGATTCCTTTTTTGTCAGATACACTTAAAATATTCACATGATTTGTTAACTAACAAAATACAGTATTATCAGAGAAGCCATACCCTACCAGACTGCCACAGGTAACAGCAACGATGATTTCTTTCTGTTCATTTATACTGAATTAAATAATGTGACCAATAATATCTAAAGAACATCTGAAATCCAGTAACAGACTATATAATGCTCACAGGAGGACGATTCATTAGATGAAATCCCTGCTTTCATTCTAATTACCTGTATATGCATATTGGACCAAAGCCCACAGTGCATTTGGCTCCACACCTTCCATCTTGATTTCTTCCTGTCTTGCTTCCCTGACATCACTAGTGAACATTGCTGCAAAGTAGTCCGAAACGGAGGAGAGAACCAACCTGAGTACGTGGTGCAGGAGAAGGGGAAAGACAAAGAGAGGAAGAGAAAAAAACATAGTCAACCTGATGTTTGTTAATTTATGATTCATTACTTTGCCCTTTGAAGAAAAGCTGTGCTGAGGAAAACATTTTAAAATTGACAAACTGCTCCACGCTCTAGTTCCTCTCTATGAATAATGAAGTACTGCTACTGAATCTACATTTGCTGCTGAAGTAAACGAATTACCCTTTCAAAGCTCAATGACTTTTAATAGCCAACACGACATACCTCACAAAAACTCATAAATTGGAAATGGAATATAAATATACATTATGGAAATAATAAAAAATTAAATTGATTTCCATTTATATTATGTCAGTTACTTTTTTAAACCTGAAAGAATGTTACTAGTCCTTTTCAAAGTGCTTTAAAATGTCTTTAGTCTTAGTGTACGCATAAGCATTCATTTACTAAAACCGATAACAGCACCAGGCACAGTAAACACAGAGATGGTCCAGACAGAGTAATCTCCTTTGAAGGTATGGATTGAGCCTTTTGTTAAAAAAGTGGTCTGTTGGGTGGGTTTTTTCCTTCTTTTTTCCTTTTTCCTCCCCCTACCAGTCCGACTGGGTTATCAGCTGCACTGTTCTTTAGAAAGTGCCTGGACTGTACATATCTTGACAACAACTGTTGAAGAAACACCACATAATAACCCAAGGCTCCAGACAAACACCTTCCACCAGCTATGTGATACCAGCAAATTTCTCTGGGTAATTTCCAGTCTCAAAGTCCTCCAAAATAAAGTATCAGCAGTTTAGGATATAATCCATTCAGTGTTTTTGCCAGCGTGTATTCGGATCCATGAGCAGGTATGGAGGCTGCACAGCGTTACGTGCTTTCCAGAGAGCAATCTGCACACGCTGAAACAGGACGTGCAGCCCAGTGGGTCGACGCGAGCCAAAGGCCAAGACAGAAGTTATACAGGTAGCAGTTTTATAGTTATTCTAGCCAAGAAGCATGTCCACAATGAAAAATCTTAGAACAGGTACCCACACTTCTCTCAACTCATTTAGAAAAAAAGTTCTTTCAAAGACAGAAAGGGAATGGAAAGATACTGTGAGGGTGCTTCAAGGTGATGTTGAGCTCGCATGAAAGAAAACAAAGGCAGATTTCCTGCCAGCTGGCCTTTTCTTGTCCTGCCTTTCTTCCCACGAGTCAATAAAAATCAATTACTACTTTACTCATGTCAGTTGACAGTCACTTGCTCCTTGATCTTTTAATCTTATAGTAGCAACTTTTCAACCTTTTTTGGGATTGTTTGAAATGAAACTGCATTCCTCCCTACAGATTATGCCAGGTGAAGCAGCCAATACCACCACGTAAGTGAAGAATCCACGAAAAACCTCCCCATCCCCATTTGACCTTTTTGCTAAAAATCTCTAAAAAAGCTAAGCATGCTTTTTCCAAAGAAAATCTGTGCAATGACTTTAAAAACTACGCTTGTATCAACAATCTCCTTGTTAAATAGAGCCATCATGGCTCTGTTGGTATTTGACATAAAGGAAACTCTTTGTGCTATTTATTAATCATTAAAATTAACATATTCATCCATATCAAGAGCTCATCAGGAACTACTTCTGCTACAAAATACTGCCTTTCCTTGGCTTAGAATCTGTTTTTTTGTGTTCTGAGTTTGTAGTCTTTTTTTGCCTAAGAGTAATACTTCTTCCATAATTGGCCCAAATAAAATGCCTACGGCATCAGCATACACTGACACTAGGGAGGCCTCTTAACAGTATACTCCCACCTCCCTCCCCTCCTCTCAAAAAATCAAGAAAAACTCTTAATACAGTTGGCATTGTATTGTTTGACTGTGGATGCTGAACATATTTTAGCCTTACTCTCCTTCTGATCTAATTACCAGCTACTGCCAAATACTCAGTTCTGCACAGATAAGATTACAAGAATTTGGCTACTGAATTATACGCAGTAGGTTGGCTGCTCTTTTTCAGTGCACAGGAAAAATGCAGAGAAAAAGGAACACATGAATACCAGAATTTTTCATCTGGGGGATCATAAGATGTCTGAACAATTAATCTCTCTGGAAAAACACTCAACAGGTATGGGCTAAATACCAACAAACTCTGAGTGTTTCAGTGTCATCCTGTTCTTACAGGAGATTCCAATGCTATTGATGCATTAATTTCTGTGGTTTATACTGATACAAAAATAGAAGATTCATCATGACAGCTTAACTTATTTTTAAGAGTTTTCCAATTTTACTGTTACTTATTGAGAGCCAATGAAGTTATTTGTAAGCAGGGTGGCACACCTTAATTAAACTGTACTTCTCGTTGGAGTTGCCACGAGCTGCCCCATCCAGGCAGATTTCTAGGTCTCCAAAGCAATTATTACATAAAATGACAAGAGAGGTCTAACCCAGCAATTTACAATTTATTATCTCTCAACCTGATTCACCTAACAGAACAAAGTGCAGCTTCTTAACATCTTAAAGATAAAAGGGACACTTCCTAGGCAACTCCTCGTTTGTTGCTGTGTAACAGCTGAAAATAATCCTATGGAACTCAATAACACACTAATAGCACCCAGTGAAGCTTCAGGTGATACTGAATAGAAAGCACCTCATACACTGGGGGCTTCAGACTATCAAGTTCCTATTCTTGATAACAAAGCACGTCACCAATAAAAACAATGAGAGTGGTACTATCCCACGCTACACATATGCCTGTATTTATTTAAATTAAGTATGTTTAAAAGCAAGCAATACCTAAAAATATATGCAGTATGTACATTTCCAATTATAGCTCCCTTCCAGGGAAATCAAATCTTTCAAAATTTGTTTGCTGCTTCTGACACTGAAATTAATAACCGCTTCAGTAAAATTTTTCAAAACTACCCTGTTGACAGTAGCAGCAGCACCTTTTTAACATAAAGTTATCACAGAATTGCTTTTTTACATACTTTGATTTTTTTAGAAAGACATTTTTGGGTTAAGCTTCTATAAACATGCAGCTAAAATGAACAAAAAAAAGCTGAATTTACAAACTAAGGCAATACAAACTGTGAAAGAAAGGAAGTATTATTAAGCCATATGGAAAAGAAGTACAAAGATAAATAAGCCTCAAGATGAAAAACGCCTGCAAACCAGGATTCGTGCTCTTCCAAACAAGCTTCCTAACGCCTAGAGTACAGAAGCTTCCATTTGCCTTCTTTCCTTCAGTCCCATAGTTTTTGTGTTTCCATCTTTCTGCGTCAACAGGAAGGAAGAAAATGGCTCTGCACAGATTTTCAGATTGCTGGTTGAAGGATGCAGAGGTTTTAAATCCTCCCTGGCCAGGAATTTACACAGACCTCCCCCTTTTTATGTGAATGTTCTGCTCAGCAGGTTATTACAAAAAAAACCAAACTTTTATTATGGACATAACAGCCAGCCAAATGTAATAAATGGGAATGTCATAAATGACTTAAACATCTGAAATTGCAGTGGAAACAGAAAAAGCACCTCATATGAAAAATGTTAATTAAATTAAATTTAACTAAAAGTCTGACAAAACTTTTTTATGGAACTGCAGGCTCAGGGAGCAGGAATATGATGCATTTTTATCTGGTGGAGATTCTTCCCCTTTCCGACTTGCTTCTTGATCTCCTAAATAGCTACAGTTCTTAACTTAATTTCAACACTGAATGAGAAGATACATAGTCTTAGAAAAAGAGAATGCTATATTCAGAGAAACATGACTACATGTGATAACTCTTACTTGTAGTAGACTCCTAGTCTGAATCCTTTGAATAGATAGAAACCAAAACCCTTAAGGATTTTAGAGTAATATATTACCTGTGCTTATTGCTATGGCAGACACCAAACTGCTCTTTTCTCTAAAAACATACATTGTACACCTCAGAACATTCAATTATCATCAAAAGTGGAAACTCAGAATTAAGAAAATAAAAAAATACAAGAACCATTAAAAATATCGGGTTCAAAACAGAAAATGTGAAAATTCCTCTCTATATATGAGCAATTAATAATAATAATGAATAATGTTCTTTCTTGCCAACTCTATGTGACCACATATTTAGAAAAACGCTTTTACCTTTGTTAAGGAAAAAAAAGCTGATCAGTGTAAATGAACTTTTTGTTTTCTTACCATCTTAAAATGCCAAGCTATTAGGCTAATATCTATTTAACACATCTTTTGCTGCTTATTAAGTCTTAACATAAAACAATCACGAGTGTTCTGAAACACACTGCCTGCTCCAGCCTGCAGTCTGTACTAAAGAAGTCAGAACTTGGATGCAGGCAGCAAAAAATCCTACAGGGTTTTTTTCCTTTAACATAGGCTACTATAAGTACATAGAGCCAGTCTTAACTAATTTCTATCACATTCTGAACCAATTCCTTCTCTGTCTTTCTCTCTACGGAAAGTTCAGTTTTCAGTGAGGTACTTCAAACATACTGAGAAGAACACAGTAGTTATTGCTGGGTTCTCTGTGAAAACAGAACCCTAAGAAGTTCCTGTGCAAAAGGCTGGGCTACTCTCTAAGTTGCTCCAATGTGATAAAGTGAACTAAGGACAATCAAAAGCCTCCCACCTCCTGCTACAAGCTAATTTTCATACACATTTAAAACACAGTACACTAAATACAGCAAGAAGTTTCTTCTCCCAAGAAGAGAGGACCAGAACAAATAAGAGGTGGTGGCACGTGCCTAAAGCACTACCGAAACAGAGACAGGAGCAGAGCCTGGAGGAGCAAAGTCAGTTCTCTAAATAAATGAGAAGCAAGTATGAACCACATAAAAGAACTTCTTGGCATACAGAATGTTCTCTTTCTGTTTATCTTGTTACAAAAACCAAAATCTTCCAGTCCTTACAAGATATTTGCAGCTGCCCTCTGCACCCTTTCTACAGTTTTTAACTGTTACATAAACCATACTCCAAAAGTGCACACGGCAAAGGTCCTACTTCAGCCATGCAAGGAAGTAAAATTATTTCCTTGTTATAATTACTATTTTTCCTGTCTACAGCACTACAGACATCTACAGCACTCCAAAGCTCTTTGACTTCTAAATTACTTCAGTGGGTGCAAATCCACTAGGGGGACATGCATTCCCTGTTTCCATCTGATTCGCTCTTTCCACAGGGCCAATGCAGTTTTGCAATTAATTTAAACAAACTGAAGACCAATGCGAAACAATTCTGTAGCCACAGGGAAAGCCAAATCATCATGCTCACCCTACTGTCTCCCCTCAAAGGATTCATCATCATCCACAGCTGCGTGGCTGTTTACAGCTCAGAGGTTGGATGGAGAGCAGGAACTGCAGTTAAGATCTGCTTATACCAACTTGGAAAAATCAGGGATAGTCTCGACTGTTTAAAAATGCAGTTTGATATAATGAAGTGTCTGAGAGCAATAGCAAGTTATGATACAACTGCATCCCTGCTCCCCAATTCTGTTCCCATCTCCATGCTATTGTTCCCTCAGTTCCGTCAGCACAACAGCGTGGATGATATCTGAATAAAAGCAGAGATCTGGCTGTTTAAGAACACCAAACCTCTCCCCTTCTTTTGATTACTGTTTTAGCTTTAAGCTGCAGTTTCAGTGTGGGGGTAGGAATGAGCAATCAAATATAGGAATGCTTTAGGCTGCTGTTTCTGTTGGAGATCTAATCTTATGAAAACATAGCTTAATTACACCGTGGTTCCTATTTGAACTATTGATACTGTGCATTAAATACTGTAACATGCTTCAGTTATTCACACTTTTGTTTCACAATCTCTGGTATTTTCCTAGCTAGTGGCATGCTACACGAGCTGTTAATTACACAGATGACAAATAGGCTGATGTTTGATCTAATTTAGCCCTCTAAGACCTACGGTCAGCGTTCAGCCTGCTATGAATGGACTCTTCTTACTATGGGAGCAAAAAAACTTTAAGTAAACAGAAGACTGCCCTTAGTGCTAATTACAACTCCAACAACTTAATTGGTAGTAGAAAGAAAAAGTTAAACCTAAGGAACATTTTTACTTCATTCTACGGTACAGAAACCACTCCACTACTTAGAATACTCTGAGGGTGTACTTGGGAATTTGGGGGCGGGTATTTTATTATGCAAATATTTCACTATATGCTTGAAGTCAAAATGTAGAACGTGAAAACATCACAATTATTTTTGAGGCTGTATCACATACAACAGAGAGACATTAACTTTCAGTTTCCAAATAAATGTTAAAAAACATAAGCATGCTTAAAATATTCTAAAGTGTTTAGGATGCTCTGACCTTTTTGAACAAAACACAGCACACACTCTGAAGGTGCATAGGTAACCAAATATGAAGTTACTTCAAATTAGAATAAACTTACCTGTGAGCTGGAATTCTGCGATCACCAGCAACCAATACCACATCACAGAGCTGTTTGTGTCTAAGATAATTCTCCATCTTTTTAAAAGTTTGTTCAGCGTGGTTGAGAGCCTGAAAAAATTCATCCGAGGTACAGGGCTCCATAGTCTGACAAGATGATAAGGTATGACTGCTGTTGGAGGTTCTGGTGAAGACAATAACAGAAATTTTAAATCACACAATATTAAGGTGCAGCGATTATATGTACAGATGACAAAATACAACTCACATGATTTTAAAACTGACGTACATGATTTGTTTTAACATATACTCCCTTGCTATTTTATTTCTCTTCATAGTCATACTTTCTGTCTTCCTCCAAACCTTATCTAAACCCTTGTGGAAAAGGTACAGACACACAAAGATTAGTCTAGACACCCAAAGCAGACACACAAAGACTAGTCCAGTAATCATATCTATAGCACTGTCAAACGATTAAGGAAGAACAGACACCTACCAGGCCCCTACAAACTGAGAAAGTGATGCAAGGACACAACAAGTCACAGAGCAGATCCTCTGAGTGCCATCATGCTGCACATACAGCACAAGCAGGTGACTGGGCCCAGTCAGCGTGGGCTCATGAAGGGCAGGTTCTGCCTGACTAATGTGATGTTCTTCTATGACAAGGTGGATGAGGGGAAGGCTGAAGGCATCTTCTACTGTGCTTTAGTGAAGACTCCGACACTGTCTCCCACAGCATTCTCCTGGAGAAATTCACTGCTCGTGGCTTGGACAGGCATACTAAGAAAATTACATTAAAGGCTGAGTCTGTCAGCATATGCAATAAGTGAATCGAAGAACCCTTTCTGCATATTCCTCTAAAATTAAGATTTAAGACAGTATTTTTAACACATTAAGTGTTAATACTATTACAAGTAGCTTAGAACATTAGTTGGCAGGGGTTTCTTTTTTGTATTCCTAGACTTCAATCACAGTTTTCTTGGTCTTTTCTTTCCCTATTTATGTCAAGAAGATCCACTGAATAATTTGTATTAAGTATGGTACAATTTCAGAATGACTGTAAAAATATAAATTACTCTAAAGACATGGCCTTTCCCGTGCTGACTATACATCTAGTGACAAATATTCATACACTAAAGGATGTTAGTTTTCTTCAGCTTCTCCATCTAATAAAGAATTTACTTAAGACTATGCCTTTTGAAATCAAAATTATGTATACATACTACAAAAACTTTTAAAGGATTTTATTTCTTGAAGTAGGATGTTTGGAATAAGGAGCTCCGTGCAATGTAAAAGTTCATTGCAAAGCCACGAAGCAGTTAACTGGGCAAGTATGTGGTGATAAACAAGTGCCATAAGTGAAAACATATATGATGATGATGACTGGAGACCTGAATTCACACCTCTCCTCCTGCTTGTTGTTTCAGGCTTCATTATTGTAGCTTAAACAAACCCACAGCACAGTTTTTGATATAAAAACACAGCAAACCACACACAAACCTCCTTTCCTCTCATTTTCACTAAACTAAAACACTTTTCATGAAACACTAAATTTGTTTTTCAAATTTTAAGGGGAAGAAGCACCATTTGTTCCTGTTGACAGGATTTGTTATTTTAATTACTTTAAAGCATTGAAATTAATTTTAAGGAGTTACAATGGCTGTTCTATAGCAATCACACATATCAGTTAAAAATGTCTGAAGTCCAATAAGTATTAACCTTGATCGCAAACCTGTTCTTTTCAAGTATTTATTTAATGCTTCTAAGTTATTTTTAGGAAGGTATCCTTTTCGTTTAAATGTCTCCACGTTTGTCTTTGAAATAAAAATGAAACAAGAAAGACTTCATTATGACTAAAAAAAGGTCAGCTTCTCCACAAGGTAACATAAAATCCTATGAATTTGCAAAACTGGAGTTTTCCTGCAAGGTAATGCGACACAAACAGATCAAGGGCATGCAGTACAGATGCTGAGCTTATATATAAGTACCACCTTGTCTCTCCTAACCTTTTACAGCTTATTTCCTTGCCTTAAAAAGTCACATTTCTATTGACAGAAGCAAGATGTTGAAGTGCAGCTGGTTAGTAGAGCCTTGATTGGACAAATGAATCAGGCAGCACTGCAAGGGGATTTCTGCCTGCAAACTCTTGATGGAGAAAATGCCCCAAATCCACTGCAGCTCTGCCCGCTCGGCTGGCGGCTTCACTGAGCCAACAAACGAAGGCTGTTTCCAAAAGGTGACTATGCTCTGTCTCCTCTTCCCACTCCATCCACCACCACAAGTCTTGCACTCCTCCTCTCCCCTCAGTTCCTCCAGACACTGCCTACCAGGCAAACAGCAGAGGTGGTGCAGAACACACCTGCATAAACCTGGGCCCTTTAGGAAACCAAACTAAAAGCAAACGCTCTCTGTACACTACGGAAATCTGCAGGGAGCACTGGACACCAAATGGTTTCACAGACACATTGAAACCAGTGCAAAACAGAAAAATCAACAAACCAATACAGACATTTCAACATACACAGATATTAAAAACAAGTAAGTATAATAAATATAATTGTGCCCCTGCACTGGGCACTGGTGAGGCCACACCTTGAGTACTGGGTTCAGTTCTGGGCCCCTCACTCCAAGAAGGACATTGAGGGGCTGGAGCGCGTCCAGAGAAGGGAACGAGGCTGGGGAGGGGGCTGGAAAATAAGGCCTACGAGGAAAGACTGAGGGACCTGGGGGTGTTTGGCCTGGAGAAAAGGAGGCTGAGGGGAGACCTCATCCCTGTCTGCAACTGCCTGAAAGGAGGCTGTGGCAGAGTGTGTGTTGATCTTTTGACAGGTGATGGGACAAGAGGAAATGGCCATAAGTTGCACCAGGGGAGGTTCAGGCTGGATGTCAGGAAGAATTTATTTACTGAAAGGGTTTCTCATGCCCTGGAACGGCTGCCCACAGAGGGGGTTGAGTCACCATCCCTGG
Source organism: Dromococcyx pavoninus (assembly GCA_033558185.1). Classification (NCBI taxonomy): domain Eukaryota; kingdom Metazoa; phylum Chordata; class Aves; order Cuculiformes; family Neomorphidae; genus Dromococcyx; species Dromococcyx pavoninus. Next base: position 134,980 of record JAUMJL010001107.1, on the reverse strand, counting down.
AGGTGTTTAAAAAAAGGGTAGATGAGTTTTTGAAGGACATGGTTTAGCAGAAGTTGGGCACGGTTGGACTCAATCTTGAAGGTCTTTTCCAACTGGAATATTCTACGATTCTATGGTTCTATGACATTTCAAAGAAGAAAAATAGTGAAAATATTAGTTTTATTGACCCTTCAAAAAGGTTCAAAATAAGAAAAGAGGTTTAGAGACGAGTGATCAAAATGATTACATATGTAAAGGAAACTGGGTGTGACTGCCTTGTGTTTAGAGAAACAATATAGAGGGCATGGACTCAAGCTACGTCAGGGAAAGTTTAGGCTTGATGTGAGGAAGAAGTTCTTTACTGAAAGGGTGATTGGCCATTGGAATGCGTTGCCCAGGGAGGTGGTGGAGTCGCCGACCCTGGAGGTGTTTAAGGGGAGATTGGATGTGGCACTGAGTGCCATGGTTTAGATGATGGTTGGTGTTAGTGTTGGGTTATAGGTTGGACTTGAAGATCTCAGAGGTCCTTTCCAACCTTGTCATACTGTGATACTGTGATACTGTGATACTGTGAGAACAAAATGCATAGTACATCTGACAGTAAATCACATACTGCTGTCTACATTCTTGTAATGCAAACCCAAGAATAAAGTCAATGAAATCAAAAGATGAAAGCAGAACTCTGCAATCATAAATGAAGGGTATGGAATTTACTCTAGAGAATTACCAATAAGCTGTTTCACTACTGTTCCAAATCAACAAAGGCATTTATTCTGTTACTAGGACAGATCTCCAGCTGGACTTTATAATTTAAAGGAAAAAAAAGCCTTATACAGCCAAAAGCTAAGCTAATAGTCTACTTTTAAGACAAAACATAGAATTTGCTGTACTGCATAACAAACCTATGATCTCAAGGTATATTTTTTGGTAATAAGATAATTAGAAGCTCAGTTGCAATTTCAAATCATCTTTAGGTTTGGGTAGTCAATTGTTTAGGTCACACACATTAGGAAAGATAGAATATGTCTCCCTTTGGACAAATTAGGATACCTATTAAGAAAAGTCTTCGCACTTTTGAACAAATCTTAAGTTTACAACTTTCTCGCTGCATTGTGATGGTTTCCACATTGCAGTTTTTACAAATTTAGAAATATTTCTTCCATTTGGCTGTTTACACTGCTGTCTCCAAGCTAGCTGATATTTTATTGTGTACAGAGACCAGAACACAATTTACAAAAATATCATCTCAGCTTCTGGTTTTACATTGTACTTTGTAAGGAGTAAAATATTTCCTTCTTCAAAGTTAGTAAGATAAGAACCTCAGCTGCAGAGAATGGAGTTTGTTGAAAAGAAGGATGTTGAAAGATTCACAGAAAACAAGCAATGGTAAAAATCAGAAGGCTCTTCTAAAGGCTGGGAAGAACATAGATAAAAGGAGAAAGCCATAGATGGTAACAATAAAGACTAAAAATCCATAGTGTATCATAATTTAAGGTAAGAAAAGACAAATTGAAAAAGGACAAAAGTGACTCTGGAGAAACTAACAAGCACTGTAAGGCTACGCATGCATATGAACTTGAGGGCCAGTAATTTACTCTGTGCTAGAAAATAGAATTACAGCAATAGCCAGAACCAGAGTACCTCACAATACACCCACATTGCAGCGTGATCCCAACGTACAAAACCATACCTGACTGAGCTTTAGCATAGCCAAAGCACGTGACAATGTGACAATCACTGCAAAAATATGATCACCCTGCATGGACCCGTTCCATCCAAATCAATAGCTGGAATCCCCTGCGGCTTTGCCAAGTCCATGCTGAAGCCTCCTGTCACCTTATCTTCATTACAACACCTGCTGTTCAAGCTTACTAGATTATATCTGCCTCATTTCTGCTACATAATAGTGCTAACCCTTCAAATGTGCACAGACATAACCCAAGTGAAGATATAACAGAGGAAAATGAAAGAATTTTAGCAGTAGCATGAAAAAAAAGAAACGAGGCCAGATTCTCCCCTGTAAAATGAACTTTCAATAACAAAGTTTCTTATTTTTGTCTAATTCATGCATATATCTAGCAAAAAAAAAAACCTCTTTTAATAGTTTTTTACTTAATTTCAAGTATTGCACTACTATCATACCACAATTAGGGAATCTATCAACTGTCCTTATTTGACAGTTTGCATTATTTTATGATAGGAGAGATACAGCACAATTAGGAGCCCTAAAGAACTTACAGCCTCAAAGGTCAGTAAGACTGAAGTGAAAGAAAAGATATATCAAAGGCTTCCGAAGATTGAAAACTGTTGGGGGCACAGACTTAGACTGGAAGTTACAACCTACTAACTCCAAGAGTGCTCATAAACAGCGATACAGCACAGTAGCTACTGCTCCACACACACTCAGACCTCGTCCTGAAATCAGTTACAGACATCTTACTAATCTGTCTGATGTAAGGATACAAGTGATGAATTCTGAAATAGTGTTTGTGTTTAATATTCAAATATAAACATACATAATATATTTGAATACATTTCCATACTTAAATGTATTTAGTAAAGTAATTCTAATATTCTAATGCATGCCTGGGTGAAATGAACCAGATACAGTGCTCTGCATACTGTGTACGCTCCAGGTGTTTTTACCTTGATATCCACTGCGCTTTCAAAGTCTGTGGACTGCTGCTAAGGCACCCACAAAAAGTTAAGAAAAGCAGATCTATTGCTAATCGGCTTAAATTTGCTATACAAGAATCTGCACAGCTGTTGGAAAGTTTTAAAAAGTGTACAAATTCAAAGCGATGACCATCACCTCAGGAATGCAGCAGACTTAAACAGCAGCAACAGAGGAAGTCTAGGAGACAAAAACAGAGCAATCCAAACCTCACCGGCCCAGTAAATAACCATCCAAGCTACTGCTGGTTACAAACTGCACCCAGGAGTATGATGTGAACAGCACTATAGCTGAGTAGCCCTGGTCCCTGAATCAGGATGATGTGTTTGCATCTCAGATGCAGCCTTGGTCAAAGAGCTGGTACTAAACTTGGAATTTGCTTATCCACTACGCCACCGAGCTCTATACCAATAAAAAAATGAACCCTACAGCATCTTTCCTATAAATGAATCATGAAATGATCTAAAGCCTTCATGATGACAAAGACCTGATCTGAATGCTTTTCTGCCTGTGCTATATGACAGGGCAAAGAGAAAGGGAAAAAAAAAAGAAAGCAGTGGAGCTCCTTCTGTCACTTCATGCTTTTAGCACTTGTAACTGGACAATAAGTTACAGATGAGCAAAGAAAGAAGGTAACTCCATAGCATCTATAAAAAGTTTTAAAAAAGGATTTTTTCATACAATTTGTTTTTAACAGAGGTAACAGGGTTTTCATATGGGAAAAAAAGCCCTTTGAAAACTACAAAGATGAAAGCGTTGGGGTTTTTCAATAGATACGACGTTACATTTCAGGCTAATAATAACTATTTAATTAAGTTCTTAACATCAGCAAAAAAACAGCTTATGAAGTCTGCCCCTTAGCTTATACTTTCTTAACAAAGAGAAAGAACAAAACATGGTTTAAGTCCTCACGAGACTAGAGATACAATACAAAGCAAGTTCTTGCACTGCCTTACATACCAAATTGTACCAACACTGAACTCAAAATTTATCTAAAATACTTATTTTAAAGTATGAAAACACTAGCAAGAATTACTAGACAAGAAAGGAATTACAAATAACTCTGGATGCTATAGATGATTATGCACATAATTAAAAAATACTTCATATTTATTAAGTTCAAGCCCTTTGTACATTTCCTGTGGTTTACAGCCCTGCCTGTAAAAATAAACCAACCCCAACGCCCCCATGCAATACAGAATTCTCACACCCCCAAATAAGTATCTGCAGTTCTCCAGTTCTACAAAGTAACACATACGTTGTCATACATAATTTTTTCTCCAACAATTAAAAACAGATTGTAGTAATTTCAATCTACACATTTATCTCCTAGCATTACATGCTTTTTCTACACCGACTGCCTTACTATGGTGAAAATATCCTGTTTGGGGTAATGCTGCACATAAAAATTTCACATTACAAGTCCATCTTGCTGAAATAGAAGATGTTACACCTATATCATATATATTATCCAGTGACACAGCTATTTAAAAATTCATACCTGAATGTCACTTAAAATAGGACCTCTTCAGAGGCAGCTTTATAGTGTTGCAGCACGATAAGACTGCTCTTACAAAGCATCATTGTGCAGGATTTCCTTTCCCTGTAATTCTAGTACTTTTGCCATTCAATGACAAAAGCAAATACACTGTGCTTTTTTACCCTCCCTCCTTTCCTTAAATCTTTAAAGGTTATATAAACCATAAATAGTTACTGTTGATATTATGGACTACTTTGCCCTTGCACCAAATGAATTCTCCTAGAGAACGAAACTACTAAACCTGCTATAACTAGATTGATCTGTCCTTAACAGGCTTTATTAAACAGTGTACCATTTTAAATAGCCATGCTTTCCGAAATGCCATATCATTGCAAAGTTATCTTAAAAGAGAGAAAGCAAACACCGTAAGATTTACTTGAAACGGTAAACTATCATACTCTTATGTTCACTATAAAACCAGAAAAATAGTTTCAGTGAAGAACAGCTGACAGGCAGTAAAACGAAATAAAAGAATTAAACTGATACTTAACAAGAAAGATTACTGACTTGTCTATTTTACAACAACTGGTAAACACCTTTAAGAACAAATTTTGCAGTTTCATCTTTAGTAACGATATGCAGAGCACCAGAGCATCTTAACAGACACAACAAAAACATTTTTTCTAAGCTAGATACACAGTTTAAGACACATGGATGGATAACTGCAATCACCTTAAAATACAAACTGGTTGGCTTTCAATAGATTTTTTTTTCTTCAAGTTGCATATGCACAAGAAAAAAACAACTGTTTTACAGTCTAAGTATTTTTTTTTACAGTTTCATCTCTCTCATCAATAAGAAACGTAGAAGCATCAGACGAGTCATAAGAACCTTACATTTTCAAAGTTTTCTCCTAATTGGCATGGGACTAATTCTAAGCCTAACTAAACAACTAGTGTAACTTCAAAATAATTTAGAAAGCATCCTGTAACATCACCATGTAATGGACAGTACCTTGCTCACAGCAGCACGTACTTGGTATGCTATTCAAAAGATGAGTGCATCTACATTTGTGCTTTTATCCACATTGACTAAAGTTGCCTTTTAAAAAGATCCCAGTAAATACACAGAACTCTGATTATACATAGCTTTCTGTTTCTGACGCACAGCAGCTGCTTGGTTTCTGAAGCATTTTCATCTAGAATAAAGGCTAGCCTACACATGCATGCTATCTGTAAACATGAAATGAAAACACATTTTTCACAATAGGAAAGTAATAATTAACCTGCATGAACTGCTGTCCGATTCATTTTCCTCTTCACTTGCTCTATCATCTGTTTCTGGTCTGTCAAGCCAACGTGCACCTCCACAGTCTTCTGCTGAGAATTCAAATGCAGGGATTTCTGAGGTGGATGCCATTGGCCAGGGAGGTGAATTCTGGAAATCCTGTTGGCTGGACCTTCTGTAACCAACTGATGTTAAAGGTAGGTTACCTGAATCTAAAAACTTTGTGCCACCAGTTGTTACATTTTGTCCTCTATTCCAGAAGTCTCCCTGGTGGTTTTCAATTGTGGAGTTAGGGGCTGACGCCTGATGACCAAACCACCTCCATCTGATTTTCAAAATCTGCTTCACATCAAACTCTTTACGAGAACCAGACATCCTTAGTGAAAGCCAGTGATCGTCTAGGCAACAGGGTAAGAAGCAGCACACATAAAAGAAGATTTGTGCACCCAACCAAGACAGGAGAAACACATGCTCTGTCTGTCTGTGGCAAGCAGATTTTCTACAGAAGGAGGAGAGAAAGCTTTGCATTCACATAAAAAGGCTTCTTTAGCAATATGTCATTTGAATATAAACAAAAGGCAATAGATGGTGAAAAATCCCGAGATAAAAAGAGGAGGTGAAACAATCACCTCAATCAGGAAAAATGCTAATCAGTTTACCCTAAGAGCTCCAAGGCTGTTTCTGTTGCCCTCCTCTGACCATTAGCTTTCAAAAACACCAAACAGTATTCATTAAAGCCCTTTCAAGAGCTGAATACCACCCCCTTTTCCTAAACCACAAATGACAGAGAAAGTAATTCCTGTACGCATCTTAGAATCTCTGCTTCTTATTCTGTTAACTCTTGCTTCTACAGAGGGGAAAAACCACACACAAAGCAAATTAAATTCTTCCTGTACTGCTGAAGAATAAATTTACAGAAAAGACTTAAAACCAAACCAAAGGGAACTGATTATGCTGGGGAGAAACTGAACTGTAAATAATTCTTTTTCCCATTACAGGACATGCACTAACTTAAAAAGGACAAGAACAGCCTGGAAGGCTCAAGGGACCAGTACTGGGCTATAGAGCTTTTCATCTCGATGTGCTTTGATTCAAATCTAGGTCCGCAGCAACTGAAAATTTCTATCTGAAATAAGCTAATGGTTTCCATTCACTTACACATCACTAAAAGCGAAAGCAAGAAAACACTAACTGGTCACTATCCAAGGCACCAGAAACACTCCTTGCAAAACAGACAACAAAAGACGACTTCTCAAAAGGCTTCTTTCTAATCCTATACAATCAGCTGTTCCAGATCCAGCTGTTTCATATCAGTGAGAGAGATATACGCATACTTTTGAGACAGAATTCCCTCTCTAGGTAATTTATGTAATGTATATAAAATATCCAACAAGAGTTTTCACTTGAATGAGGAAGAGAAAGCTAAAAGGATAAAATACACGATGACTGATATTTAAACAACCTATTTCCTCTACGACACATGGAGCTATTTAGGTATAAAACGCTTAGATGCATTCCAGTCGCAGGCAAATAGTAATAACAACTTTAGAACAAAGAAGCACCAGATTTTATCAGTCTCTTTAACAAGCAGACCTACATTGTCAGTGTTCATAGTTCAGTTAGACTATTCACCTTTCCAGGATACATATTACAATACATATTACAAATTTATAAATCGTGATTATTTTCCACCCAAAATTTTCATCAAAAGTCGAAGTCACTATCTTTCAGATTAACATTATAAGCAACAAAATACGTCTTGTAAAAATAACAAATAATAATCTAATAAAAATAATCTTGTGATCAGATACCTGCAATTTTCTTCAACATAGGTTATATGCAGTCCATATGAAAACTTAAACTGCACAATTTTACCACTCAGACCCCCAACGTTCGGTTTCATACCCAATGCCAGGAGTAAATCATGCTCTTTACTTGGGAAACACAGCGCTGAAAGTGCTAGTTTTAACGTGGAAAGCTCACCCACTATGGCTCAGAACATAGTTCTTTAAGAAAGTGCTTCATTTTTATAGAAACAGTATTCCAGCTGTTCTCTGCAAAGAGATGCAGCATTTCAGAGCGTGTGCCTTGCTGGCGTCCTGGCCTGCCAGAACCCACACACCAAGGCCTTTGCAGCACATCCAGAACACACCTGAAGATACTTGGGAGGCACAAAGATGAAGTAGGTAAATACACAACTGCTACCATCTTCGCTGGGGATTTCATTTAAACATAGACAAATAGGGAACTATTTAAGAAGGATAATGATTTAATGTATCAGCATAAACATTGTACGGATGTTTAACCAAAATAATACGTCATGCAGACCCTACTCACCTTGCACACGTTCAGCTAATTCTTAAAAGCTTAACTGTGGTGTTCAAAGGCTGTCATTTGTGTCACTGCAAGCTGGGTGAAACTATGGTACAGCGTCAGTACTAGTAACAAAATGCACCGTTTTACTCACTCTCTGCTTACATTTTGTGTTGGTGCCAGGTGTTTGTCAAGGGTGGAGAAAGAGGACAAGCAGCTGATGTATTTATTAACATTCTAGTATTTTATTTACTCATTTAGCTACAAAAAGTAAGCTTTAAGCACCTGTATTTCTGCTGGTATGGTAAATCCATCATACATAAGGACTGACCTGGATTCTCTTTCTTGCAGAACAGATTCATTTAAAATTCAACTTCCTCAGCACAAGTCTATTAAGACAATGGCAGATTTGCCGATTCTAGTGCTTTTTCAGCATTTTCTCATGACTTACTGGGAAATACAGCCCAATTACTGCTTTTCTTTGGCTGTGAAGCTATGGGCTCAGACAGAGATTAGAAAACAAACTGTGCCATAGTTTTAAAGAGACCAAAACACAAATTTGTTTTTTATTTTCTTTCATTTTTCTATATTATACAAACCCTTGCTCCTCTACTCTTCCAAATTACAGTTCCAAGACAGACTGCGTAAATATCTAAAATATTCCTCTGTTTCATACAAATTAGATACAAGTTTGTGTTACAAATGACAAGATGAGACAAGCACCGCTTAATTCTTCAGTTTAAATTAACAACATTTCTTGGAAATAACTGAGGGCCTCTTCTTGTTCTGGACAATCTTTATTACTATGAATAATGTGATAGCTTTTATCAGGTCCCCTGCTGGGAATTAACAGACTTCTGAAGAGATATCAAACAAGGAACTGTTAGGGCTTCCCTTTACTAGGACCACCCAAACCTCATCTTTGACATCTCCTCTGGTGGCTGGTGCTCACAAACCAAAATGCCCACCCCTGGTCTATCGTGTGTCCTTCTAATGCATCAAGACATTTCTGAGAAACCTGCTAAAAAGGTAAACTGAGCAGTATCATCTCAGTGAAACACAGTACACACAGACTTTGCAAGGATTCTGAAATATTTTTTTCATTTACTGAGGTAAAAGCTTTTGTTTAATGAAAAGACAGGAGCATTTATACCCATTTTTTATGACCTTTCACTGTTGCAGTTTAATAGCTATTTTCTATTTTGTGGTGAATCATAACAACATTTTAACTACAGGTACACTGTCCTCTGTGGAAACATAATTCAGTTCACATTAACGAGTTTGTGTGAGCTTACTGTGAAGACAATTTTGAGATCTCCAATTTCGACTGAGGGGATTGGTGTTCCAAAGCATGGAGCACCTGAGCATTTAAGTACATAACCTTTCTCCTATGAGCAGTTCCCCAGTACAATAAATTCCAGCTCTTAGCAGTGAGGGACAGTTACCTAGATTCTGCTTGTGAACAAAAGGAAAACATTTAAATACATACTACATGTTAAATCTGCAGTTGTGCAAATAGGTAACACCAAGAACATAGCATGACAGCTTTTTAAATTGCTCATTTCAAGAACTTCAGAACAGTTCATCTTCCAGAGCTATAAAAATCATTTTTTATTAGCTGAAAACTTTACTACACCGACATTCTTTGATATATAATCTATTTATTCACTCAACATTAAAGGAAGATTGTAATCCAGCATAACTGGTTAAAATTTAGACAACATTTTTACTCTTAAGATACTTGTACTGTATACTCTGAGGGAGGATACACTCTAAACATTATTACATTACTTGGAAATATGGAAAATATATTATTTAAATACTCATATCTAAGTACTTTTATTCATTCTGACACTTCTTTACAGTAGGAAGTTTATTTGAAAAATATGTTTATGGAATACTTTTCTGAGGTACATTTAAGATCTGAATCTCAACACCACTTTTCACGGTAACTTTTTTTCCTGTCACTGCCATATTTTGGCTGCAAAAGCTATCACCACCCAACTTTGGGGCAACTCAGATATAATCCTTTAAAGGTATTTCGTCTGTCAAATGGGTTTAACTATCTGCTTTTAAATTGAAGATCTAGGGGTATAAAGGCTTAGCTAGTGCTTAGAAGATATTAATGACCCCTCTAAGTGCCAATTAAGAATGAAAATGTCAAAATAATTAAAGTCTTTGTTTTGACTGTAAGAGTCGTTTCTCTCCTGAAAAAATACCTTGCTGCTTAATATCATCACATCTTAATGAGTATGGTTAAGTAATACGTTACTGCCGATATTTAGAGATCCTAGATACATATGCCAAAGCATAAGAAAGGTTCACTGATAGTAAGACTTCCATCAATTAATCAAATGCACACTTAACATCATTAAAAAGCTATTCAAAATTTAACACTTTTCAAAAATGGATTTTTAAACTTTAAAATATTAATTTGAGGCATTAAAATAACAGCTATAGACCACCTTCAAACTTCACTTCTGCTTATAACTAGGCTCACGTTAAAAGATATGCTAAATGTTTACTTTTTTTTCCTATCCTATCCTTGTGTTCTACCCCGAAAACTACAGAAATAGCTCAACAGTCTTCAGGAAGATAGCTGTGTTCATGCTCTGTGATTCTATAAAACAATACTCAGTTCATATCCCTAAGTTTTTTAGAAATGCAACCACTTCTAGTTCATGGTTACGTGAAAAATGCCTTATAGCAGCAAAAGCACAGCTCATCCTGGGGATAAAGAGGAAAACACCCTACAGTTACTGATTGCACGTACTTAAATTCATTGTTCTGACTGGCAGAAATGAGCTGCAGCCAAATTACTGGCATCACATCGCAACTTTCTGCCACTTTGCATTGCACATCGAGAGGTGCAAGCTATGTCTTTAGAAATACTGACTTTAGAACGGTCAGCTGAACAGCAGCATGAAAAGACCTCTACAGAGCAACAGCCTGATTTGCTGTTTATTTGGATAAGGAAAAAAAAAAGGAGAAAGATTTCCATATGTAACAGAAGACTACACTGCCAGATCCTGCATTTTTTTAGCTCCAGCATCACACTGGTTCACACAGAACAATAGTTGTGATCCAGGACATTGACATTTCTTTGACATTCAAACATTAACATCAATTTCTGTCAACCCAAGTAATACTCAAACATTATCAGAAACTGCACCATCTCTTATACAAATAAACTGTAATGCAGAGCTATTTCTGACTAAACAGCACAGTTAAGACCCTGAAGCTTATTCATCCTCAAAAGATTTGCACTCTGAGTCCATCAGGTCAGCTGTGGTTTTTCAGTTAAAACACAGTTTTAACACAAAACGGCCATCGGTGTGAAACGTCAGCCCCCCAAACCACAAAGCCAGTTTCCTGTACCAAAAGGCTCAAGTAGCCACACGAAGATTAAGACAAGCAAAAGGTTCCCAGTCCAGACGCTCCAGGAATTTTGGCAAAGCCAACTCCAAAGAAGACAAGGTAAAGCCCATCTAGTCATCAACCCAGAGACAGCAATACACCAGCACAAATCATCTCCTCCAGAAACGTCACTGCTAAGGAAGAGCTGTAACAAAAACACTGCTCTGCAGACGTTTAAGGAAGTCCTGCAAAAGGCACAGCCATTCTTTAAAACCAATTAAGCAAGGTAACGCTTAATAAAGCTAGAGAAGGCCACATACCACAGAGTGAAGGACTGCAGCAAATCAAGAAAAACACCCACACGGAGACAGTTGCCTTTTATCAAGATAATATAAACACGACCAAGGTCACCTTTGTAAGCAAATTTTTGCAGCCAAGCTAAAGAAGATATTTTTACATTTTTCCACAACAGCAAGAGTTTTATTTTACCACAAGGCATCAAGTTTCTTCAAAAACCCACAACAAATGGATGAAGAACACTACCGACATGGTCAACAGCAGAGAGGATGCTTGTTTGGTAAAAAATTACAGTTACTCACAGCTCTACATTAGGCCCCACACAGAAAACTACCAGATTACAACCAGTAAAGGGACAGTGAAGAAGCGACTTTACAAGCGATTAGATGATGCAAGATAAGGCTCTGTGCCAGACTGCAAACCCTTTAAAAGAAATACATAAAGGCCTGTGGGCAAAAAGTTTATACTGTATTTAAATGTCAAGCTCTGCAGTGCCACAGCTACTGAAGAAAAATATTTCAAGCTAGAGACATGAGCATTCAGAATGAACGATTTAACACTAAAAGACACCTCAAGAGATTCATTATTTCTCTCTCAATGAGGACCTCCGTTTAATTAGCAGCTTCAGTTAACACCCCTGCCTTCCAGTTGAGGCTTTTCGCTGCATAAGGGATCATATATGAGGATATAATATTTTATTACATATTTATAAAACAAATGGTGTGACCTCATCTGGAATTCCTTCAAAAGTAGTGTTGCAGAATACAGGAGTCACAAAAGGCAACAGAAACGATCTAAGTATAAAATCAACAATCATCACACTAAAACATATAATGCTTGTCAGAATCATATAAACATAAGTATAAATTAATGTTTCTTATAAACATATTAACATCTCATGAATAAGAAAAACCAGAACATTTATTTAGTTTTAAGAATTAATGTTCTATTTACAGAAGACATGCACTTATGACATTTTAGGAACCCAGTTGTGCCTAAGATCGCAGATGTCAAACTGCAGTGCCCATAAAAACCCTTGCAATGTAAAGAGTCCTACCACTCTATGCCCACCTGGAGCTCAGTCTCACCAGGGACATCAAAGGCAGCAAGAGAGGCTTCTATAAATAGAAAAGAGACAAGAGACAAAAAGACTGCTAGGGAAAATGTGGGCCTGCATCTGAACAGGGTAGGGCCCTGGTGACACAGGACGCTGAAAAGGCTAAGGAACTGGATGCCCTCTGACTCCATGTTTACTGTCAAGATCAGCCTTCAGAAATTAAGTTGAACAAATGGAAGTGCAAAGCCCTGCACCTGGGGAGGAACAGCCCCGTGCACTCCAGTACATGCTGGGGGCCACCCAGCTGGGAAGCAGCTTGGCAGAAAAGGACCTGGGGGTCACCAAGGTGAACACGAGCCAGCAATGTGCCCTCACAGCAGAGAAGGTGACCGGTATCCCACGCTGCGTTAGGAGAAGCATCGCCAGCAATCCTTTAAATTTACTTTAATACAACAGTATGGTACAGAACAGTATTTTTCCAACTCAGCCTGACAGTAATGATTGCTCCTTATACAATTCATTGAACACAGATGAAGCAATGATGACGCAGATAAGAAATGCCACACAAAGAAGTTATCGCAATTTCTTATAAAATATATGATTATAGCAAAGATTTTTAGAAGAGCATTTAAGTGTTCATATTCCAAATAACGACTCGTGAGATGAAACATCTCCAATCACTACTAAAAATCCTGTTTATAATTATACACACTAATAGCTGTCAAATACATGGTACTAAAAATTATCTTGTAAAGTAGAAAACACAACTTTTTCATCTTATTTCTCCATAACAAGTGAAATTTACAGTAGCAACTGCAAACCTGAAATAAAACACTAACATGAGAGATCAATACCAGAGAGCAGTATTCCTAATCAAACAGTAAATGTTTAAATTGGATCATACATATATTTGTTTATAAACACACAATAAAATGCCTTGTATTATTTGCTTTAATTACAAGCTTCGTAACTTGACATAGGGTGTTCATAGGTTGTTACAATAAGCTTCAAAGTCATAAAAGCAACATGATTAAATTAGAGATGTTAATGAAAGGTTTCCATTGATTTTTCCACTGATTTGGGTCAAGGAAGTATTATTAGGGAAACAAAACCACGCAGAACAAATCACAGTACATTTAATTATCCCCCTCACTCTAAAACAAAACTAGTCCTCTGCTTTGAGTCAATGTTGCTTAAAATAACAAGGGATATGTGACATCCCTCATCACACAAGATGAAATATCATTTATATTCGGCATTTGGATACTATTAAATCTCAGATTAATTCCACGAATTCCTAAATATAATCAGAAACCTGGTTTCTTAGGTTCTTCATTTTGTCCCCACAGTTTTATGTAGAAGTCATCTTTGGTTCCCCACTAATATTTATTTTACAAGCTCTTCTAACAATAACTTCAGTTCTCCTCTGTGCTTCACGTCACAGTCTCCCTCACTCACATGCATGCACATCCCTCTCTACTAACTCCCAGGACAGGCAGGACAAGCAAATCTTCTGACCTGTTCAGACCCAGAAGCGGATGGGCTCATCAGCTGGCAGGTCAGGTAGCTTTAATGATTGCACCTTCTCTACCCACCCAAATATTTTCCAAACCTTTCAGAAATTTAAACACAATAAGGGCTCCGTTCTGCCAGAGTTTGGCTTATATTGGCAAGTAGACAGAAATGTTATTAGGGAGGAACTGATAAACCAGAAGACATAAATCCAACTCATGCAGGAAACTTCCAGACTCGCAAGCTTCATGTCTTTTGCTTCTGAGTATGCACAACCACCACAGCTTGAGTGGCTATGCATCCCCTACACCGGGATTTAGAAACAAAGTAGAAAAGAAATCATCACAACAGCTGACTGACAGATTGTTCAAACACAACCATGAGCTCCCACCCTTCCACAGTTGTGTAAAACTGAAATGACTTTGAGAAAGAAAGCAACAATTGTAGAAATCTCGTTCACCTATTACACCTTCAATGATTAAAGTAACTGTTCAGCTATACTAAAAGGCTCACTGATCACCATCTCAGCTGCATCATCCCTATTTTACAGGAATCCTAAAATGTTTCCTATATGCACAGAGAGTGAGAAGTGGACACCAGTACTATAAACAAACTGCTTGGAGGAATACAGGACACTAATACAAACTGTTGGTGTTCCCAGGGGCATAAGGTCCACTTCCAAAGTAGCATGCTCAAAAAAGAGAAAACTCTTGAACCCAGATGGTCAAACTATCAGAAGGTGAAGGCACAACTGAGAAAAAAAAATCATTATTTGCTTACCAAGTGGTTTGTTTTTTTCTCCTATCAACTTTAATTAAATCTAAGAGAAATGCAAGACTTAGATATTGTACCACTGCATGAAGATCTCATCAGATTTAGATGGTCTACAATCCTTTGCCCATCCATCTTCCCAATTAGCCCAAAGTTCTACAGGTTCCTATTTTACCTTTCAGTATCTATAAAAAGCATTCTCTCATTGAGCTTGTAAGTTTTCAAACAGCAGTGTTCGAATATTTACTGAAATTATGGCTTAATCTGTTTTAAGATTTGTTCTTTGGTCAATTTCTTATGCAAAGGTGCAATTCAAATGTGTATTTGTTAATGAAACAATCTATCAAGAAGTGAGAGGAAGTACAAAAGAGTGAAGTTCTATTACTTATCACTTGATCTGCCCACATTTATAAACTCATAGGTTATTTTAGTTAATTACTTTTATTTACTTGGAAAATACTTCCAAGCTTAAAATGCTATGCTTATTGGTGAAGAGCTTGCCAGACCTTATCAAGTGTAACAGCATCATTGAATGCTCTACTTTCTTAATGCTTTAATTATAGTTTGAATGCAAGAGCTTGTGATTACATTTACATCCAAAATACTATTTCTGTTACTGCATGGAAAAGAGCAAGATTTAAACTCTGATTACACCTTCAGCAAGGATCAAGTGGTCATTGGTCATTTAATATTCTTTTATTAATATTCTTTTTATTAATATTCATGAATACTTCTTTTTACAATATTAGAATATATTTTAGAGTATCTACCAGATAAACAAATATGGATATAAAGAACATTCAATGTAGAATACTTTACTTATCTGGAAGGCAACTGCCAGGCTAATTGCACAAATAAGCTGAAGTCCGCATAAAATGTCTACTCTGGTAACAAGCAAGAACTTGTTTGCAAACAATTCAATCACCAAAACCACTGATGAAAACCTCATCTTCCTGTGAGCTTCTCCTATGCCTCCTCATCACATTCATACTACTTGTAAATATTTAATTTATTGGGCAATTCAGCCATATTACTATTTGTATTATTTACAGCTCAGGTGAGTCAGCCTCTCTGGACTTGATTCTTATCTTCCTGTACCATATTACACAGACAGGTGCAGTGAATATTTCATCTGTCCTACAGGTTTACTCTGGTCTGATTTTGACAGGTTCTGTTGGCTCTGGAATCAAGACTACAGGAATTCCAAGAATGGTGGGCACTTTTATTTCTCTTATAATCAATGATACTATTTCCACCTAAATCTAGACAGCTTATATAATCATCATGCCTATACAGCCCATTTCCAAAGGTTAGCATATTACCTCTTACAGCTTCATAATATGTTGCAGAAATGAGGGGAGGTGGAAAACACATTAGGAAAAACATCAGAATCTAAAAAATTACCTAAAAGAGGTTTGACATAGTGTAGTTCTCTCCTTGTTATCATTCTGAATAGCTTAGACTGCACAATAGCTTAGCATACTTTGAAAGAAATTTTTGAGAGCAGGATGGTATGAAGACCTTGCTTCTTTTTCTCTCTTCCTTCATTGCCCTTTCCCTTTTACAAACAACGTACCCAGAAAACTGATTGAAAAGTGCCAGAAAAAAAAAAAAAGAGTGCTTAGAAAGTTAAACTACTTATAGTTCAATAGGCTGCAAGATCTTCCTGTTCCAAGTCAGAATTAAAAATCTTAGGTGCCAACAGTTCCTGCAGCTGAGAACAGGGCCACCAATAAGCAATACTGAGCACAAAAGGGTTACAAAAATATAAGCTACCACACTCCCTCACTTATTCTGAAAAAATTGTGTGAAACATGGAATGCAGAACAGAAATACATTCTGCTCCATCTAAGCCCATCTTATAAAATATATTGCCTATGAAATTGATCAAAAAGATGAAAAGAGAGAACTTCAGAAAATACCAGGAAGCAGAGCAGAAACAGCTTAAAACCAGAAATATTTCACACAACTAAAAACTTACAATTGCAATGTTGAATTAGTTTTTATAGTTTGTGTTTAGTTTTTCAAAAGATTGTCTCCTTTCTATTTCTTTTCTGGTTTTTGGCCATTGCTATTAATATGGCATTGTAGAAGGAAACTGTACCTCAGATACTTGTTACTAAAGAAAACGTTTCCTTCAGAGCCTCTCTTCTTACCGGTTTAGGTTCTGTTTAGAACTGAGACTGGGAGGAAGGACTTCTTTTTCACCAAACACAGAATACTATAGTCACAAAACAAAGAGCGATGAAAGAAATAATCACGGTTCTGGCCTTGTAAGACCCAGCACATCAAAAAGTTAATTAATTTTTCATTTAATGTTGTCCTTTCCAATGCTACTGGTGTAATGCTTTGCCAAGGTGGGAATTGCTTTATTGTTGGAGACAGAAAGCCCATCCAGCTGAACAAAAAGCCTTCAACTGCAACCCACAGGAAATAATTAAGGAAAGACTATCAGAAACAGGTCTTAAAAAAAGAAATTGTCCACAGCACTCTTGTTACTCAGGCTTTCATTCTTTTCAGTTAAGACATATTGTGCTCCTCCTCTCTCTCATATAAAATATGGGAACTGTAGGCATGCGAACATGTTACATTTTCAAGATATTGTTCAAAGGCTTAAAAGGCTGTAATTATGCAAAACACTTGGGCAAGCTGTGGCTTTTAAAAATTGAGTGGGGTGACATTTCTCAAAATTAAAAAGTTATTTATCCCTTAAGTAGGATAGCACTTATATCTTATATACTTATATTATACTTTCATATTTTATACTTAATATATACTTATATTAGAATATGTCCAGAACAGCTGATACATTCTTTCAAGAAACCACCTCTGCACACTGAGAGTATAACCCAGCGCCATAGAAGTTTTCACAAAATAAAGGTAGCATGTTGATTTAAGTGACAATTTCTTGGATTGGAAAGCATTGCAAATTTAAGCAAGCTGGTTAAATTCTTATTAAGTTTTAAATTAAGTTATAATACTTTTCAATAGAGTCAATACAACATATATTGACTCTCTTGACAAAAGTATCAGCTAAGGCAGTGGGACAAGAACATCCAGACACATTTTTACACCATTTTACAAAAATCTTGTAAAATTTTATAAACACTTTTCCATTAATTTTGAAGATCTGAAGGATGCCCTTTGTTGTGGTTTGAGCTAAAGTAGCATCAGTTTTCTAAATTTAGCTAAGACTCATCTAAGTAACTTCATTTTCTGAAAGTTAACTGCATGTTTTTCAGAGAGTGTTTCTCTCTAGAAGTGATAACACAGGGCACTGGTACGCAGAAAGGCCACTGCTTATACTTACTCCTAATAGAAACCAGCCATTCAGGAACTGGTGGAGCATCCAAAGTCAAAGACGAAGGAGGGTCACACCTGCAGGTAGGGGAGGGCAGGACAGGTGACCCCAAACTGACCAACAAAGGATTCCATCCCATATGTGTCATGCTTGGTATAAAACTGAGAGATCATGAGGGTCTCTCTTCTGTGACAGCTGATGTCCAGTGAGGATCTTGCCTGTCTGCTTGTCCCCGATCCCAAATCTGTGCGCTTCTGAATCCACTTCCTGTATCCAGCCTCCCTCCTGTCACTCGCCTTGCCTGCCCTGCAGCACCTGTGGGGACGTACAGTCACCGAGGGGCGGGGGAACAACTTCATATATGTGTGCATATTTTATTATTTCCTTACTATTTTTTATTATTATTATTATTACTATTTTATTAAAGCTGGTTTAGTTTAGTTTCCAACCTGCAAGTCTTTTTCTCTCATTTACCCTTCCCCTTTCCCAGTGGGTAGGGGGGAAGGGAACTGGGAGCCCAACTGCTCAGTTTTAGCTGCTGAATTAGGCCGGGCTGGGGCTAAACCATGACACCCTTGGAAGAATCCACGTTACTTATCAAAACTTCTTCTTCAAAGTATATCCTGTTGTTACGAAAGACATCAGAATTTTTAACATCAGTTGCACTTAGAATTGCCAGAGAAGGTAATTAATTGGCAACGTATTCCTCTGAACAGATTGAAATCAATACTTTTCTCAACTTTACAGAAATTTGTCCTCTGGAAAAATGCCAGCACAGTCCATAAGACATAATTACTAATCAGCAGCTCTGCTTGATAATTAGTCATTCTACCCTGCAGTAAGATGGGCATAAGGATTTCTCCCATAGCGATCTACCTGTTTAGTTCCTTCTCTCTGGAGCACATCTTAGCATTTGTTTCAAATTCATTTTAATTTCCATGACCACTAGAGAAAAATGTGCAGGTCAAGTCTAAAAACTCTGACAGTCTGGAGGAGGTTGGCTATTTTGGTAAGTGGAGCTGCCATATTTTGAACTACTGCATAACAGTGAAAACAAAAAGTCTTCTCAAAGTAATTTCTGGGGAACCATAGCAGTCCTAATAATTTTTAGAGCACAGAAAAGTGCTGATGTCAGCAACCCCTGTTGGGTTAACACGTCATCTGGGAAAGGCTTCTAAACAGACAAGTGAGAGGATAAATAAAGCTGCATCAATACCTTTGCAGACAGAGCTGAAGTCTGAGGCACCCAAAGGAAGGCTGACTGACACTTGTTTGAGTTTCACTCTCAGTTTCTTTATAATCTTATGCTTTTAATTTATCAGACTGGGTAAAGAGAGAGGAAGACATCAACCTTAAGCAGGTGCCTCCCAACCTCCATCAAGGCACTAAGTTTGCCACGTCAGGTACAAAAAACATTACTCTGCTTTGCAACACTGAAGTATTTGGTATTGATGAGAGAACTGCAGAGTGAGAAACAGGTTCTTGTTTTGGTCTTACATAAGCCTGCATTGAAGGAAAACACACACTAGACCAATGTAATACCACACACTCTCCTGTTATTGGTACTGATAATAACCACAGCCAGGGCCAGTGGTTTGACATTCCTCACCAACGTCTTTGCCACTTTGGTAACCATAAACTTGGAATAAGCTCCTTACGATGTCTTAGAAGCATTTTCTTCTTTGGGATGAGTGAAATAGGAATACTGAAATGCTATTTTGATATATGTTTCTAAGTATAAGATGCTTATAAGGATGAATTTCATTTAGCCCAAATATTCACTAGACTAACTAAAACCCCATTAGTTTTTTTTGTGCACCAATGGGGGGAAAAGTGAATATATAAAACATGGAAAAAAATTATAATTAATCTATACAAAAGAAAATAAGAATATTGAAATTTCTCCCAACATTTTAATAAGGAGCAACACAAAGGAATAAGAGGACAGCAATGGACTCAAACACCGAACTTCCCAAACTCATGATTCTCAACTCACGAGTGTGATGGATTCTCAAGTCAGGAGTGTGATGGTCATGCACAGAAAATGCCCAAATAAAAGCAAGACCTTATAATAACTACACCCAGAATTCTCAAGTACTTTGCTACTACCCTTAATGAAAATTAGAGTTGTGTAATTCTAGGCTAGAACTGTCTCAGCAAATAGCTACGAAGGACACTGTATTGGGTGCTCAGCTATCACTCTGGGCAAAATTTATTTCAGACAGACTTCCTGTTATTCAAGCACGTAGAACTGCAATATTCCTCTAAACTTATTGCTTCTGGAAAGCTAGTCAAAGGGTTACAGCCCCCTAAAATACAATTAATAATACAATATACTATGCCAAAAAGTATATCAAGATATGTATACGGTAAGTTGCCAGTGACATGACAGATGATGACACAAACAGTGAGAAAGACCATCCCTCTTCTGTATTTCTATCACGACATGAACAAATTCCAGACAATAAAGAACTATGTTTCTTCAACAATATTGCCAAAGCAGAGACATCTTGCAGTCAAGAAAGCAGATTTTTTCCATTTAGTAAGACCTAGTACTCCTAAATGAACAGGATTATTTCTCACCCTCACCACTGTTTTTTCAGCAGTATTATATTTTACTTTACAGAGTTCACATAAAGCTATTTTCTTGCATGTATTCATGTTTTCAACATTCTTTTATCCCTTTGCTTTGTGTAAATGTCAAAGCCATTCCCTTAGAAAAATTATTTTAGCTTAGAAGAGTCCTTCTTTCATTTTTTAGAAGAAAAGTATTAAGTGAAAGCCAGTCAGTATTACTGGAATAATGAGATTTGACTGTGCAGTTGGTGGGCCTCTATTCAAAAGCATTTCTCTGAAGCAGTATTTTCTCTTACAGATTCAATATCAACGTTTCCTGGTCTTCCTATAACGATTAAAAAATTCAGAGTCAAACGTTTCTCATGCATTTTGAAAAGATTAGAATCAAACCTAATAGTAATACTGACAGATTTCTATAAAGCATGCTTTGATAAAGAGCAGAAGTCATGAAATCACATAAAAATGCTCCAAACACAAGGATCTGAAGTATACAAAAGCAAAGACAATTCCTGCTTGTGTAGGCTCACCAGAAGGAAGCCCTCACAAGATGTATAACAAAACAAAAGATGAAATTTCAGGTGTAAGGAAGACCCAGTATCTTTGTGGACTAAAATCATAGCACAATTTACTGTTAAAATTTAGTAAATTCAATAATTACCTAAAACACCAAAGTGATCTCTAGGTGTTCAAAGAATCATGTAGTTCCATTTGTCTTCCTCCTTCCAAAAATGTGAGGCAGCAGAAAAAAATCTAGAGGCAGAAAAATAAAAGTGCAAACAAATAAGAACCAGCCATTAAGGGGGGGGGGGGAATAAATCTTGAAAGCAGATTTCCTGCTCTGTTCAGATAGAACTTCCTTCTGTTTGTTCTCTGCAATTCCTAAATTATCTGAGAGGAAGGCGCTAAAGTGTGTCACTGCACAACTGTCACCTTAGTTTCTTCCACAACTTCAAGTTACATACACCCATCAACAAAGACTACAGAGAAAAAGGGGACATTAATATGAAATTTGAATACATAAACTCTCACGACACATATGGTTACAAGACAGTAACTTCTTTTTTTTTTTTCAAATAACCTCAGTGCATTTTCACTCTTGTCTCTGCCTGACCATAATTCTGTGAAGGAAAAAGCAGTGAAGAATTGCTGCCACGTAAAGCACTTAAACTGAACACTGTTGCCACTGAACACTATTGATTGTATTGGTGAATAACACCAAGTATCACCACTAAACACAGTTCAATAAATGAAGCAGCTCCATAAAATATCATGCTTATTGTTATAGTAGTTCTCAATCCTTTCCCATTTACAGGTTACTAAAAATTTTTCCAGCTGAGGACCTCTACTCAGAAAACCTAGCCTGCTGAACCAGTACTTGTCTACTTTTGGCTTGGCACTTGACTATAGGCACTTTAAAACAAAAGAAAACCTCGCCCCACAGGACACCTGCATGCATATGTGATACTTAATATTTGATCTCTCATGGTCTGAAACTTCTAGCTCTCTGAATAGTAATATCACTTCATTCTTGCACCTAGACCATGTAACCTCATGTCTCCCCTATGTATTTATGGTCAGCAGTTGCTTTGTTGGCAATTTTGAATGAAAGATTTTGTTTTTATGAAAAAAGCAAACAGCAGATAGTTAGGTTTGTAATTAATGTATTATTCTATTTGGTAAGTCTGCTATAATTAAAGGAGACTTAATTAATAGGGGAGGAGGCAAACTTTCCCCTTGTAAGAGTTTTGTAAGGGAAAAGTAAGATTACATGGTAATTTCTTAAGAGCTGCAGAAACTTTCATTATTGGGTTACATTATGTCTGATTAGGTAATCTTCTTTACCACATCATTAAACACTGAATTAAATCAACAAAAAACACAAAACATAACACAATCAAAGAACAATCTTTTTAAAAGCACTGGTGATAAAAAAGCACAGTGAGCTGGAACAAGTTCATCAGTATGAACTGTCCTTGTTAGTGACAGTTTGCAATTACCGTTTGACCATAACTGTCTAAAAAAGGAAGACTTTTCACCTTCACTCAAATTCTTTTCTATTTTAAACCTGCAGTAATTGCAGTTCTGTGAAACATAACGTGTGAATATGTACTGCCAAGGACCAGACATGCTGGCTTTGGTAGTGGATCTGCCCAGACGACAGACTCGAAGGATGGTTCAACGAAGCTGATCCGTGGCAAAGGAAAACCACCTGACTCAGATTAGCATTATTATTTTGGCTCTGTCCTGCTTTATGCTCCTTAGCATTGTTCAGCAAGTTGAAAACAGGAAAAACATAATATGGGAACACAATCTCTTCTATCAGGAATGCATGTTTTTTTAAAAATATTCATCCATGTGTGCCTCTGGAAATTCTCAAAACAAAAAAATACATTCAAGATACATGACCTGAGATCCTTTTGGACAAAATTAATGAACTGCTTATGATAAATCCTGTGATCTGGTTTTAAAAAAGATCCATTCCCACAATACATAGAGTTTGCCTCGATACAGAAGCTGCACCAACATAGCCTCGAGGTTAAATTTTTATTCCTACTCATGCTGGCAAGAAGACTTGAGTGATAACTTTTGCTTGAGAATAAGGCTGCATTTGGAGATCAGTTTACATAATTTCCTAATTAACTTTTCAATAAAAGAAACCAACAAACCCAAGCCTCACCTCTTCACTTCTCTGACCCTCCTACCTAAACCCGTGCTGAGCCGTGCCTGGTGCCTCACCTGACCTCAGCCGTGCTGCTCCGCTTGGCTCCAAAAGGCTTTAAAGGGAAAACATGGACATGTAACGATAGGATGGGCAGGAATGGCCTTACGTTGGAAGAGGGAAGATTTAGATTAGATACTGGGAAGAAATTCTTCACGCTGAGGGTGGTGAGGCCCTGGCACAGGGTGCGCAGGGAAGTTGTGGATGCTCCATCCCTGGTTGGCCAGATTGGATGGAGCCTTGAGCAGCCTGGGCTGGTGGGAGGTGTCCCTGCCCGCGGCAGGGGGTGGAACTGGATGGGCTTTAAGGTCCCTTCCAACCCAAATTCTGGGAACCACTAACACATACAAACAGCGGTTGCTTGAATCATAGAACCCTTGGCTGGAAAAGACCTTTGAGAGCATCGCGTCCAAATGTACCTGTCCACTACCCCCGAACACCTTCACGTGCCCGTCTTTTAAACACCTCCTGGTTCGGAGACTCAGCCCCCTCCCTGAGCAGGATGTCGATGCGTAACTCTTCTTCTTTCCCCCGGGCAGTAACTGCGCTCCCGGTCTGGGGGACTCGGCGGCCGCTGCTCGGCTCTGTCCGACAGCTCTCGAAAGGGACCGCCAGTTCTTCACTGCCTCACTCCGTGACACTCAAACGGCGGGGCCGGCACCGCGTGTGTACTGCACTGGAACCGGGGCTTAACTGGGGCGCGTTGAACCGAGCCACCCCGGGCTGGTGACCCCGCACTCCCCGCCCCGCGCGGCTCCGCTGCCCCGCTCCCCGCCCGCCCGGGGCCGCCTCCCGCCCGCCTCCCGCCGCGGCTCGGGGTTCGCCACCCGCCGGGCCGCTCCCCGCCGCCCCGAGCCCGCCCTCGTCCTCCCCCTCGCTCTCTCCTCCCCCTCCCGGCAGCCCGACCACCTCCTCGCGCCGCTCCGGCCGCCCGCCCGCCTCACCTCTCGCGGTCCGGGAAGGGCGGGAGGTTGCGAGGGGGCGGGGAAAGGCCACAACCGCCCGGGAGGCCCCGGCACCCCCTTCCCCTCCCGCTCCCGCTCCCTCCCCGCCGGGCAAGGCCGCGGGCGCTGGGCGCCCCCTCCCCGCTGTAAACGGGTCCCCGCGCGCCCCGCTCCCGGCCCCGCCCCTGCGCCCCGGGGCTGGCCGCGCGCGGGAGGGGCGGGGCGGGGGCCGCGGGCGGGGCGGGGGCCGAGCCGCCCCCTTCCCCCGCCGCTCCGCCCACCTCCTGCCCCGGGGCGGGGGCGCCGAGACCCGCCCGCGGCTGAGGAGCTGGGTCGGGGGGACACCCCATCCGTGTCCGCAACTGCCTGAAAGGAGGCTGTGGTGGGGTGGGGTTGGTCTCTTCGCCCCAGCGACAGTGACAGGACGAGAGGAAATGGCCCCAAGTTGCACCAGGGCAGGGTCAGATTGGACATCAGGAAAAATTTCTTCACTGAAAGGGTTCTCAAGCACTGGAAGGGCTGCCCAGGGTTGAGTCCCCATCCCTGGAGGTGTTTAAAAGACAGGTGGATGAAGCGCTTAGGCATAGGGTTTAGAAGTGGGCAGGTGGGGTTGGAGTCGATGGTTTCAAAGGTCTTTTCCAACCAAGCGGTTCTATGATTCTCCTCCTCTCCCTGGGTACCTTTGCCTGTCTTCCAGAACCACAAACTTAAGAATTTCCATAACTTCCCGTTCCCCCATCGAAGTGAAATAAAAGCTGGAGCACCTCCCATACGAGGCCAGGCTGAGAGAGCTGGGGTTGTTCAGCCTGGAGAAGGGAAGGCTCTGGGGAGACCTTAGAGCAGCCTCCTGGGACTGAAAGGGGCTACAGGAAGGGTGGGGAGGGGCTCTTGATCAGGGTGTGCAGAGATAGGACGAGGGGGAAGGATTTTAAGCTTGAAAGAGGGGAGATTTAGATGAGATCTTAGGAAAAAATGTTTTCCTGTAAGGGTGGTGAAGCCCTGGCACAGGTTGCCCAGGGAAGCTGTGGATGCCCCCTCCCTGGAGGTGTTCAAGGCCAGGTTGGATGGGGCCTTGAGCAGCCTAGTCTGGTGGGAGGTGGAACTGGATGGGCTTTAAGGTCCCTTCCAACCCAAACTATTCTGTGACACCCAAACACAGCCATTAACCGCCTCCCCAAGCCCTGGCACCCTGTGGTGCTGAGACAGCCCGCACTCACCCTCTGATGGGCACACACGCTCCAGCCTTTGCCAGCCTCGTTATGCAATGCCGCACCAGTGACCTCTGCCATCCAGGGTTAGAATAATTTTCCAAATTAATAGACTGTGTGACAGTCAGATGTGCCTCTGAGCGATAGAGCTGATTTAAGGTGTGTGCGATCATTGCCGGGGCGTGGCAGCACGAGTTCGGTGCAGTAATGAAGGATATAGCGCTTCCTCTGTCTGAGTCTGCAAGGAAATGTATTGCGTGCCTCCTCTGCCTGCCAGTTCTCATCCTGGCTGACTTAAAGAATTTAGCTGATTTTAACTGGATTTGACCAAAGGTTAGAGTTTTCAAAGGTTCTGGTTGTTCCAGCTGTGTAAGACTTATTAGCCAGGTGGAGGGAAGCATGCTTCCGAAAAGGGAAATGTTTTTCACTTCAGTTGGCAGGTCAGGCCACACACACACACACAGGGTTCCGCTGCCTTACACACGCTCAGCTGCTGAGGGTAACGGTGCCTAAAGCTCAGGATGTCCCTGGGTTGTGTGGACAGATCATACGTGGGCCTCCTGAACTCAAACTGAAGCATGCCATCACAACAGCCCTAAAATATAGCCTTAAGATATTCCCAGTCTGCTTACTGCAGAGGTCTTGGAAACCTTCTGTTGAATCTGAAACTCGCGCTATTATTATATCAGGCTAAACTAGGATGTGATCCTGTAGGGCAATTTCTATTCCGACCTTGGGCACTACCAACAACAATGAGAGTCTGAATGGGACAGCTACACGTTTTACTTGTTAAAGACCTCCTGTTACTTTTCTTCATTCCTTCTGTGCAGAAAGGATGGGTGAACACCTCTCAACCTTGAGAACAGAAAAATAGAAATAAATGATATGGATGATACTTTAAGCAGCAATGCAGTCTCTCTCAAAGTAGAGCTAATTTGCTAACAGATGACCCATATGAATTGCATAGAGGGTGTATTTTACTTTTTAAATTCATGCCTATGATTTTTTGTATCTTTATTATTTCTCTTGTACCATACTGTAAAAAAAAATCAGTTCATTTTGCTTTGGTTTCATCATTTTAGTGGCATGAAAGTGTCGCATTTAAAATGTCATATTAGTAAATTTATATTCACTATAGCTCCAGTAAGACTCATTCTATAGAATGAATTCTGTATTTGCTTCCCCCTGGCTTACTCATCTCCTGAGATAACTAGATGACAAGAAGGACATTTCAGGTTTGTAGGACATTTCTTATTTCGACTTTAACAGCATTGCTGCGTTTTGGTAGCACTCAATATTTAAACTATATCAGAAGGGAGTTTCCTGAATGAATTAAATATTTCATATTATATATACATGAGTCAAATTGGTTTTACATATGCATTATTCAGAGTACTTTTATTCAGAACTTTTCAGAAATGTTCTTTGCAGTCTTATCTTTAAGAAGAATTTATGGAATATCATGGTGGTTGTTAGAATAGAAAACTTTGCTTTTTAAACAGGAAAGTTTAATTGAAAAACTGTAACCACCATGTATCAAAATAGTAATGGCTTTATCCAGTCTTCTTGAGGTGTAACTCAGTAATATACACACTGAAGACACTCTGCAGATTGGCAACACATCTGTTGTCTTTTCAGAACACAGCAGCAATGATAATTTGAGTATCTCACACAGGTCATTGTACTTAGTACATCACTTATTTGCCAGATAAGAAACTTTAAGCTGTAATGATGAAATTAATGGACTATTAAAGTCTTAAAGTTTCTATACTACATAAAATTATCTTCCCTCTGGCCCCAATGCGTATGTATATAATGTATATGTAAATAAACCAATAAAAATCTCCATATCTGACTCCTGTGGTTCTGACTAGTTTTTATAATGAGGGTCTGACTAATTTTTTTAAAATCTTCTTGGGCAAATGAGAACACAAATGCTTTGCAAAGATGATTAATTTACTGTTTAGACAGTGTCTGAAAGTGACCATCAAGGGTGATGTTCCTGAAAAAAAACTACTCTAAAGAAATAAAATAGTTTATATGTATGACTTTTCTCTTATTTCCATCATGGTACATGAGTTTTATCTTTGGTATATTCCTTTGAATTATCCTCATCTATGCCAATGCAAGGGCAGAACTTAGCTCTCTACAGCTTGACATACCAAGAAGTAAAAAGAAAAGTCATCATAAAAAGGAAATGAATAAACGTTATTTTGCGTAAAGTGCAGTAAGTTAAAAGCTAAAGCAGGAAGGAAGTTGCCAGCACTATACTAGACGGGAGCGCTTCAGTGACATGTGCTTGCTTCTGAGAAAATCAGAACTCCACCGACTGGTTCTAGGAATAATTACCATGTTTATTTTATGTTTACCTGAATTTTTCCATGTCCATGAAGGTGAGTCAACAGCTTTTAAAATAACCTTTTATTTATTCTGAAGTCTGATTGCACTTGAAAAGTCAGCACATGCTTTCATAGAAGCAATGGTTAAACTGCTGTACTCACATGGAGTTTGCAAAGCATATAGATTTTTTTTGTTAATTGTATGTGATAATTGGAAAGGTGTTTGCCATTCATTTACATACATTCCAAAATTTTTTGTAACTATTTCCATGCAACTGTAATTTTACTCTCTTAATGATTCAGAGAGTAATTAAAACATGTATGTTCTTTTAAAGCAGGTACTGATGCCTTAGAAAATAACATTTTAGAAGTTTCTATATTAGATGCCTATCAAACTTTGTACAATTACTATGAGTGCTGTCTGTGAAAGAGATATGTAATGGTAATCTGACAAAAAGTAGGTTGAAATAGGTGTGAGTGAGGCAGATCTTTTAAATTAGATCTCCAATGCATCATGGTGATCGTAAAGATTGATACTGAATTTAGGACGAATGCAAAATCTATGTGTGTAAGTTATACATTCAGTGCTTTCTCAAAAATCCATAAATAAATTAATATTAAAATAGCTTTGTCACATCCGTTCCTAAGTAAGCTTTTGGATAGATAAGTCTTATAATAAAACCCATCCCTTT
Source organism: Dromococcyx pavoninus (assembly GCA_033558185.1). NCBI lineage: Eukaryota > Metazoa > Chordata > Aves > Cuculiformes > Neomorphidae > Dromococcyx > Dromococcyx pavoninus. The sequence continues at coordinate 106,473 of JAUMJL010001107.1, read as the reverse complement.
GATAAATGGTGTGTGTTCCCAGGCATCATGAAATAAATTATATATGAAGCATAATTTTCTGAAAAAAAATAATATAAAAATATATCCAGGTTAGTTTACTTGTATTTACATTTCTATTTTGATTAACCATAAAGAATAAACATGACAGTAGCTAAAATATAATTTATAGAGTTTTATAGTATATAAATGAACAAACCTAGTAGGCTGTGATAAGTTTCAAATGTCATAAAACTGATGGGTCAGTTTAAGATGTTGGAATAATTAATGTTTTACCTCCATGCAGAAGCAATCTAAGTATTTACTGGAACAGACTATGCAAATAAACAGTGACTTGACTATTACCAGAAGAAAACATTGACCTGACTGTCAAACGTCAAAGAGTAATTGTATTTTTCCATGATAACTTTCCTAGATTGCTGTTATTGGAGATGTTTTATGCTGCAATATCACGGTCGCTGCAATTCTGAGCTCTGTGGATGATCTTAATCACAGTGTGTCTAAATAAGTTTTTGAAGTATATGAGCAGAATACAGCACAGAATTATATTTGGAAAATTAGAATCATTGTCGTGTTTTCCATGCTCTAAAAACTGTATGACTATAATACAGACTGTATAACAATGTCCAAATTACATGAGAAAGTAAAATATTTAACACAGCAAGGCAAGCAAAGTGTACAGGTAGAAGTAAGTGAAACTTGGGTGTTTTATCCCAGGAGAAGTTCAAGCATTTGTTTTCATTCTACAGTGGGAATAAGAATGGAAATTTCTCATTAAACAGAAATAATTTGGAAATAGAACCCAAGCCTTTAAAAATTTATCGAAAGAATACAGTTCAGCATTGCTAAAAGTGAAACGTTTCCTTTATACTCATAAAGGAACCCACTCGTTTGGTCACAGGCCATCGAATCTTTAAGCTACGTTGCTTTAGAACTGGATGTTGTTGTTGCAGAGTCTGATGCTCTCAGTCCCAGTACTGTCCTCTGGGTCCACCTGCTTGATGGGGTGTATCTCCTTTAATCTATCAGCTGTTTGTTCCCCAGCTTGAGCTCTAGGCCTTGTATCTGTGCAATGTTATGCAACAACTATCATTTCCATAAGGAAATTATAAAAAATGCAATTTTATATACTGCTGAATTGATTCAAACCAGAATGCCACAGATCAAACGGGAAAAAAGTCAAGGCAATCCAAAATGAAATATTTATGATTTTCTTAATAGGAAGCAAGTTTTTTACCAGTTCAGATCTTCCCTGTGAATGATTTCCTTTTAATGGAATTGGATTTTTTTGTTGAAAACCACCCTGTAAATAGAGGTTAATAAAGGAATTTCATAATCACAGAACTTCCTAGCATATGGGTTGCAAATTTTTTAATATAACAGGGTTTCCTGGGCATATCTTACATCTCAGTGATCTTCTTAGCTCCTCAGACCATCCATGTTCAGATTTCACAAACCCCTTTCTACATTTCCAGTCACATTTACATTTGGAAGGGTGCTTCCCAGATCTACACTTCATAGTGCTGTGTGCAGACTGCTGCCACTGCACGGTCAGCCCATTCCCAAGTCCACCTACAAATCTCTTGGTGAAAGGGATATGGTAGGGAATTGCCATTAGTTGCCTTGTAGAGCTGTAGCAGCCCAGCCTTGCCGTGAGAGAAGAGTAAGCATTTGATTTCTGCTCCTGGCTCATCTCTACAGAGAAGCTCTTCTCTTCAGCTAGAAGAATGTGACCTCAGGAGCTCGCTCCACTCCGCGTGGTGGAGGTCAGATCGTAAGCATTTCAAGGGCAATGTTTTGTCTTGCTTCAGGGAAAGATCAAGCCCTAAATTTTGTCTGACTTTTTTATATTAAAATGATTCATTTTCTTACCTGCATAGGAAGTGTATTTTACATTTCAATTTATTAGCTTTTATAGGGAGTTTATGACTCTCTGATGTGGTGTTAGTAAAGATAATTGACTTTGGCATCGGATTTTGGATTTTATTTCTATATCCTGTCTGAAATCCTTCACTGGCTGTTTCTGATGTCAGCCCACTGCTATGTGAGCACAGGTGGCCCATTGAAGCTGTCACATTGCAGCTGAGCACTGGAGAAATTAAAGGTTATATTTTTCATACATAAGAATTTATGAGCATATTACTGCAATTACTCATAATGGGAGTTAGATGCAAAATTTCCTCTTCATAGAAACGCAAGGTGATTACACTGGAATTGGAAGCTCAGCTACAAAACTATAGGTTAGTGCTGCATCGACTCTGAGAAGCAGTTATTTGTATTCATAAATACATATTTCATGTTGAGGTCCCAGAAGTTTTGGGGTTTTTTTTAATATTTATTTTCATATTGAAAAAGTAGTTCAAAGTTAACTCAAGTAAAAATGCACGTTTGGTACAATAAGCCCTACTTTAATGTGGAAGACAGCTAAAATAACACTCATTAATAATTAATTCTGTGTGGGTTTTGCTACTTGCCAGAACTGCATTAATGTGTTCTATCTGCCGTAATTTCATACTTAAATTTGACTATGAATACCAAACACAATGGTCATAATTAAGATTCATGTTTGTTGACTGAATATAGGAGAACATGAAGGGTGTGGTGGGAGGATTCAGCAAATGTTTATTCTAATTATAGATATTCTACAACATAATTGCAACTGCACTGTTCTGGGGCTATGTTCCCCCTCCAAACATGAGCACCTTCATCTTCTTCTTGAGTGCAATCAAATGGAGCAGCTTTGAAACAGGATTGTGACTTGATACGATGCCGTGCTTTAACTCCGCTGGCACTTAAGCACCAGATGATCAATCACTCCCTCCCCTGCCAGTGAGTTTGGGGTGGGAATTAGAAGGCTCAAAGTGCAAAAACTCATGGATTGAGATAAAGATAGTTTAATAGGTAAAGAAAAAGATGCACCTGCAAGCAAGGCAAAATAAGGAATTCATTCCCTGCTTCCCACGGGTAGGCAGGTGCTCAGCCAGCTCCAGGGAAGCTGGGCTCCACCTCGCATAATGGTTACTTGGGGAGACAAACACATCCCCCTGAATGTCCCTCTCTTCTTTCTTGCCCCAGCTTTAGATGTTGAGTGTGATGCCATATGGTATGGGGTCACCCTTGGGTCACTCGGGGTCAGGTCCCCTGGCTGTGTCCTCTCCCAGCTTCTCCTGCACCCCCAGCCTCCTCGTTGGGCTGGGCTGAGGGGCAGAAAGGGCCCTCAATCCCTGTAAGGGCTGCTCAGCAATAACTAAAACAACTCTGTGTTATCAACACTGTTTCCAGCACAAATTCAAACCACAGCTCCACACTGGCTACTGTGAAGAAAATGAACTCTCCCACAGCCAAAGCTAGCACATACCATCACAAATTAAATTTAGTATTACAAGAGATCTAATGCAATTGAGCAATAAAATCCAGCATCGAGGTAGTGGGAAGACACTGTGCTTGCTTTCTCTCACTTGTTGATGCATTCAATATGCTGCCATAACCCTCAAGAAAGAGTGTTTCGTTGTAAGATGCTTCCATACACGTATTTGTCCATGACTGTCCTGCTAACACAATACTCTTTTTTGTTCTTGCAGCTAACACTGTCATTGTGTCGTGTGTGGACACCTGCTTATCAAAGAACACCACTTTTCCACTTTGCACTTTTAACAATTCTTGCAAAAGATCACTGCAACAAAGACGAGAAAACAGAACTATTTTACTGAAGGCTGTTGTAGATCACTCCAGTCTCCAGAACATCTCATGTATTTGTCAGTCCTCTGGGAGGGAACAACAGTCCCAACCCGAAAACACAGAGTGTGAATCCAAGAGAGATGTGAATGTTGATTATCACAGATCAGCATCAGTAGCTAAAATAAGTAAGTAGAAGAACTACTTAATTTTGAAGTAGTTAATTACAACATTTAAGACATATTTTTATTTGGTAATTAAAAGAAAATTACAATATGCTACTGCTTCTCTATGGTCTTTGCAGATCTGTGAGCTACAGAGCTTTTAGCTTGTCTTTGCATGGATAGAGAATGCAGTTTTATTCCAGGTTCTCAGTGGTGTTCATTCCTGGCTGTCAGTGGAACACATCAGTAGAAAAATGCTGATTTCTTTGCTTTGAGGATCTGGTGTAAAATCATATGTGTTGGGATGTCATTATCTTCAGGGGCTTTCTATTGGTCTGCAAGCAGGGTGCTGTGAGGAAAGAGTGCCTTAACCAACAGCCACCTGCAATGTTTATGTTTCCAATTTGACCTCTGCTGTCTGTTTTTTATAAATGCTCCTATATCCACATCTTTATTCTTTTAACCTTGCTAAAATTTCTAAAATGTTTAATTTATTTTTCAAGAGTTGTAGTTTCTGATCAGTTTTCACACCAAATTTTCTTTTAAATGTTGTTGTGGGACTTCACATGTTGAGTACTGGTATTGTATGATGATAAGTTGTGAGCAAGTGTCTGAAAAACTGTTTTGAAGAAATACAAAACCCAACAATTTTTGTGCTGATAGTCTGTGATATCTATGACTCTGGAGTATCAGAAATGGCCAGAATGTTTCACAGAAGGCAGCACTGGCCCAGCAATACAAAGAAGAGTTGAGCAACATCCAGAGCTTTTCAGATGTGCCATATACACTTGCAAACTATCTGGAAACTTTTGGGGAGGAGGGTGCGTCTCAATTTTGCTTTCCTAACTTCACCAGCAACAGGGGCAGCAGGCCGACCCCTAAATATAGGAAATATAGCTCTTTTCCAACTGCTTATGTGGTTTGAAGTGAAACAAGGACCTTCTGCAACTGATAGCAGATAGACCAGATGTACATTTCAGATCTCTATCATCATATGGCTTTTACTTGTTTTCTATTTTTTTCATAGCCTAATTTTTGTCTTTATTACCTTTGACAACAGACAACAAAACAACCAAAACCTGAAAAAACAAACAAACAAAAAAGGGTTATAATTAGTAGAAGTATATTTTCTATAGATAATCAATACTCTTCAGATCTATTTAGAATAATTTTAAATGGTGTTCTTTTGTCCATTTTGTCATAGTCAATAACGTAAAAATCTACTGTAAGGTTTTGCAAATGAGACTTGTTTTATTGATCTTCTGAGAGTTGTCTCTTTACCACATATTATATAACAGTTTTGTTTTAATTTTTAGTTCCAAAAGCAAAAGTCTTATTTGAAGTGGAAACAGAAGATGTTATTTATTTTTATAAACACTTTAATTTCACTACGGTTTCTGAGAAAGAAGAAGTAGAGTATAATACCTACTACCTGCTGGGAATGCACATCAACAATTCTGTTGTCGGAAGAAGAAATGCAGCTGAAGAACACCTAAATCATTCCTGTCTAGTGGCAATGATGGAAAACCAAAATGACTGTATAAATATTTCACTGCAACTGAAGTCTTTCATGGAATGTGAGTTACCAAAGAGAGTCAGAAGGGAAATCAAACCAGAAACAATATGAATCTTGCAAAAAGTCTGCAATAGGTAGTTCTCTGCTTTCAACAACCATTTGAAAGTATTTCAGTATTTCACAAGAAAAGAATACAACTTTGACCATCCCTTAGTATAATGCTACCTTTAGCAGGCAACTGATGGTTTCTATAGTGATTTAAAACAGGTTTGGCTGTGGCTTTTTCTTTCCTATTAAGCAACACAACAAAGTAAGTGTCTGTGTGAATTTTTGCTCAGTGGTGAGAGACTCTCAAATTGCACATATGACAAGAGCTGGAATTACTTTTTTCCTCTCCCCTTCCCCATAAAGACATAACCTTGTTGTCTTGGAGGTAAATTGAAAAATTCCTGTTAACTTTGGGGCAGAAGAAGCAGGGGGCAAGATTGACTTTTCTTGCAATATCCTACTATACAGCCTTATTGCAGTACACTTAAAAGGGAAATTTTCATCTGAAATAGGCTTAGTTTTCCCAGAGGATAGCATGTCAGCTGTTTAAATTTCTCTTTGTGCTGCGGGAGTTTTATGGCTGATTGCCTGACCATGGTCAGGGCTTCCATCTCACCTACGTGCAACACTTACCATCTGGGAAATCCTGAATTATTACATTCATTTAGTTTTGCATGACAAACGCATTTTATGGTGTACCTTTGCCAGAAAATTATGTGTTTTGGAGTTGACTAAGCCTGTGTTAAACAAGTTCAGGTAAAACCCTAGAGAAGAGAGGGTAGCTTAGGTTTTTTAAAATAAGTAGGTCTAGCTGTAGGAGGATTATGGTTTATTACTTGCCCTGCTAATTTGTCAAAACTATGGGCTAACCACCCTTTGCTGATGATGATTTACCTGGGAAGTAGTTTTCTCAAATTAATAATAAAAATTAACAATGCATCTTTTATTCTATTTACTTCAAAACCAAGCCAGAAAGGTGCTGAAGGCTTTGACTAGGCAAGGCTGGTGTACAGGCCACTACAAGATGGGGTCGAGTACTGCATTTGGAAGGAGCCTAAATGAATGTATAGAAGATATTTTTAGTTCTGAATTGGGAGGAACGAGCTGTGCTTACATCAAAGAGCCACAGTGTTACTGGCAGCTACCTCATGACTTCTCAGCAGAGAAGGTACCCACGCGAAGCTGATGTGGGTCTAATTATACTGTTCTGAGCCAAGGAAAAGAAAACAGTGCTTTGGCTATAGTCTTTAATTTTATTTTATATGAATCATAGTAACATAGTTGGTTTTTAAAATAGTTATTTGACAAGCTGAGGTATGCATTACCATGCAGCTGCCAAAGAAGTTTGAAGCAACCAGGGAGGAAACTCTCCCACATCCTTTCTTCGTGGCTTGTGCTGGTTACTGAACTAATTCCCTGTGGAACGTGGGTGCATTTTGTCCAAAAGAGCAGCCCTACCTCCTACACCCTGTCCCAAGCTGATTCCCCAGCTTTGGCTAAAAGAGCTCCCCAGAGGGGTTAGTGGCATTTCCACACGTATTGATAAGAATATTTCTATATGTAGAATCTTACATTATCCTGTATATGAAGATAGTGCTGCAGGCTGAGAATGCCAGTACAGGTCAGTGTTGGACACTGGATCAATTCTGTGCCCCACCCAAACAAAGAGGGGATATATATTATCCTCATTCTACCTTAAATGTAAATGTTGATCTTTGAAGCATTTTTTTCCTGGCTGAGTCGAGGAGATAGATACAGGTGAAAATGAAGATAAATTCTAATAAGAAACTTCATTTCAAACAACAAAGAAGGCTGAAATAAAAAGGCATGATCATCTATTTTGTTTTAAATTTTCATCTTTGGGGATAGGCATGGTCCAAAAACCTACAGAGATTCAATGTTCTGCTTTTCTCTGCCAGTGATCTGCCGCTTAATTTTATCTTTTCTACATTTTATGGACAGATCCAATGTGTACGACGAAGATCATTTGGCTCACTATGATTCCAGTAGTCTTTGTGTTTATTATTTCAATCGTCATCTACAAAATAGTTCAAGAAAATGAACAAAACTGTAAGTAATAAAAAGTTAATATGCATTAATTTAATTTCTATGCAATGGAAAAATATTAATATACAATAACAAAGCTTTTAGTTATTAATGTTGTTCAGACATCAGTATTTTAACTGTAAAAGCTTCTTACAGAGGGACTGAAATACTCAAATGATTGATACCATAACCTCTCACCCCTGAATTGTGGATAGAAATCCAAGGTTGTTGATGCTGAATGAAATATTGGGGTTTTTGACAGATGTTTGGCGGCCTGTGGTTCTTAGCAATATGAACATCTGATTTCAGACTGATTCCTGTAGATAAAACATTTACAGTTGAACCTTGTTGAAGGTCCTAAGCAGAAATGCCAATGAGCAATATAATCAGATTGAAATACCCTTTCCTTCCTGAAGATGATTTATCTAGGTCATATCAAGAAGAATTACAGGATAGAGATGAGGATATATGCACTCAGCTGCCTGTGCTAAAAACAAATTATCTAAATTCAGTGGTGGTGTAATCCTGTACAGGTCAACCAGGCTGTGCCCTCTTAACATCAGAGGTGAATTAAGCCCAGATAACATTTCTTCTCCTTGCTGTTATTTCAGCAAAGAAAATATTGCTGTGATTTCTGAATCAGTCCTATTGCCTATTCCTAGTGATTAAGAGTTTGCTATGAAAGAAGTTGACTTTAGTTCAGAGACAGAAACAGTTGTTTCTACAGAATGCTTCCATCAGCCAAGAAAGACAGGCTCTTCCTACGCAATTCAGTTGGGACATAGGCTGAAACTGGCATTTACAGTATTTCTTCTAAAGTGAAGAAAGCAAGAATAAAATTGTAGGAGTACCCTGAGCTTCAGGCTTCTGAGCAATCCAGATGAAGTCCTCTGCACAACAAACAATGCACAAAATTGACTGTTTGTCAGCTCTTGGTCCTTGGTTTTCATCCCGAGCCAGAGGTAGGTGGTACAGGGAGCAAATTTCCTTTCATCAGTGTGAAAAAAGTGTTACTGTGCACAGGCTGGATTGGTGGGCCAAGGCCAGTTGTATGAGGTTCAACAAGTGTCTGGTCCTGTGTTTGGGACACAACCACCCCAGCAGCGTTACAGGCTTGGGGAAGAGTGTCTGGAGAGCTGCCTGGAGGAGAAGGCCCTGGGGGTGTTGGTTGGCAGCGGCTGAACATGAGCCAGCAGTGGCCCAGGGGGCCAAGAGGGCCAATGGCATCCTGGGCTGTGTCAGACACAGCGTGGGCAGCAGGAGCAGGGCAGGGATTGTGCCCCTGCACTCAGCACTGGTGAGGCCACACCTCGAGTCCTGGGGTCAGTTCTGGGCCCCTCACTCCAAGAGTTGCTGGAGTGTGTGCAAAAAAGGGCAATGAAGTTGGTCGGGAAAACAAGGCCTACGAGGAGAGACTGAGGGCCCTGGGGGTGTTTGGCCTGGAGAAGAGGAGGCTGAGGGGAGACCTCATCACTGTCTGCAACTGCCTGAAAGGAGGCTGTGGGGAGGTGGGTGTTGGTCTCTTCTCCCAAGTAACAAGCGATAGCACAAGAAGAAATGGCCTCAAGTTGCACTAGAAGAGGTTTAGATCGGAAAAATTCCTTCACTGAAAGGGCTGTCAGGCCCTGGAATGGGTGCCCAGGGAGGGGATTGTGTTACCATCTCTGGAGGGGTTTGAGAGATGTGCAGTTGTGGTGCTTTGGGACGTGGCTTAGTGGTGGACTTGGCAGTGTTTGGTTAAGGGTGGGGCTCAATGACTTTGAAGGTTTTTTCCAACCTAAATGATGCTGTAACTCCATCACTTAACCTGCTGCCTGAGCTAATAGCTCTCAGATGCTTTTCACAGCTCTCATTTCCTGAGACTTTCTGCCTGGGTCAGCCCTGGGTGGGAAGTTTGCCTCTGGGGAACCAGCGTTTCGTTGCTGTTACCAAGCAGGGTTGATCCCTCTCAGCCCAGAGCTGCTGAGTGGACACTTCAGTCAGAGGGGTAATAACAAAATGAAAAGCCATTCTCCTGCTCATCCTGCCTGTGTCCACGGGCAGTTTCATAACGGAAGAGCACTAGGAGTCCAGCTTTGACCATAACTGAACAGAAGGAAGAAGAGCGCCCACGCACAAAATGTTTCTGTGATTCTTTTGCATAATGTAAATATTTTATGCATGTTTTTAACGAATAAGAAAAACAGTTGCTTAAAATGGCACATCTGTGCCATCCCACCAAATGATTAGAGAAAATCCGTATGAGATTATAATACAGGATCTTTTATTTATTCATAGACCCAGATCCTGAGACCTATTTTATGTATGTAAAAATCCCACAAAATGTAAATTAGGTCTTTATAAGTGGGCTGTTAAATGCTCTAATTTAAAGGACTTTTATTTGTAATTTCAAAGGTACCTGTAAATGTCATAAATATAATTTTCCATGCTTTGAGTCATAACATCCCATTTTTAATGCAGAAGTTTTAGTAGTGGTCATTAATGATTTACTGCCTTTATTCTTAAACATCGGTTTTCTATTAATATAGGTTTTTCAGAACTGTCATGGACACCAGCAGAGAGGAAGAGAAGGCCTCTTGAGGGTTCTAATTAATGACTGGATTCTATAATACATTTTCTGTTAATAGAGGAATAGTGCTTTTGTTAGTTCAATTTACAGAATATAACATTGACACAGCTTCAACATGTCACTGACAAAAAGACAAGGACATAAAAATAAGATTTAAGGGCTGTACTCTTCGTGTCTATATATTACAATACCACCTTTAACTGCAAGTCCATATACTGCTTTTGTCAGGGCTGCCCAAAGAACAGAGCAGAATATTACTGTGTGCCTAAAACAGCTGCTAAGAATTTTTACAGTCATAATTCAGTTAGCAGCTTTTCCCTTAATTTCTGAGCACTACTGAAAGCTGTTAAGAAATATGGAATTATTCATTTCCCTGTTGAGACCTTCCAAGACATTCTGCTAGGCAGACTGTGAGACTCTCTGAAACATTAATGAAGTTACTTTATGAGTGCATAAAATAAAATATCCAAATAAACTTGATGGAGGTTACAACTGATCCATGACAAAGGAGGTAAATTAGGAATTACTCTTTTTGCCATTTCCCTTCCATTCTTGTCTTACGACCACTTCCAGAGCTCCCTTTGACATTAACAGTTACAGTGCACGTTCAGGTCTTCAACGCATTAGATCTCCACTGGCTATTCATAAAAAAATAATGACCTAAATAATGGTAAATTAATGAGTTTCTTAAAGTGGAAGTTTTCTAGTACTCTCAGCTTCCTGGGATGCCAGAACACCCCATCCTTGATATTCCACTGTCAGCAGTGTGAGACTGAACCTGTACTGACACCTGTGCTTCTTTGATAAACTGCATTCCTTCAAGATACACAGTATAGAGGAGGGAAGGAGTAATTTGAAATGGTTAAACTTGAATGGTATTGCCAGAAAATTTAATTCGGGGAAATACAAAACGCCTGGCCCAAGGTTTTCCACATTCCCTAATTTCAGAAGGTTCCTGTTTTTTCATGGAAGGTGTTTAACATTTAAGAATAAGGTGTTTACCAGCTTTTGGCTTAATCAGTGCTGTATGTAATTCTATAGTTGAGAGTAACACATTTTGTTTAAAACAGATTGTAAACACAGAGTAGAAGCAGTCTCTACTATTCTAAGAAGGAGGACTTCTAGACAGGCAAGAAGAACCATATCGGTTACTAAAATCCATCCTTTTCCTGGTAAGTAACATAAAAGTAAAATGGAAACATAACAAATCTTGAGGCATGAGGAAGTCGAAGTCAAGAAAGACCTTTTAAGTCTTTCCTGTCAGAGGATGCTTCAGGTTTGTTTCAGAGTTACCTTTATCCTACACAAATTTGATTTGGCTTTTGTTACGGAAACACTTTTATATAATAAATAAATAATTCTGACAATGAAACTATAAGAAGACTTACAGAGGCTTACACAGACCTGAACAACCTCGTGTGTGCGCTCGGTGTGTTCTGACTCGTGACAAAGTCTGCTACCACAGGTTGGTATGGATGGCCGTAGCAGGACTCAGAGAACGGCTCTGCTGGCACTTTGTCACCTATTTCTAGGGAAAATTCCCACAAAGGACAACACTCTAGTCTCAGAGTGGAAGTAAAGTGTGGTTTTCTGAGAGTGTAGTATGTTTAGAGCAGATAAACAGCAAGGCTAAACTCAAATTTTCGGTTTCAGAAATTATGATGTGGTAAGAAATCTCTATGTGATGAGAAATCAGGATTTGTACCTCTGAGAGTTACTGATATTGCTGGAAGAGCCTTATGCTTTAATAAATTCCATGGATCCTGGTTTCACAGGAGCTCGATCTTTAAAAAGATTAATATGGACATATAGAATAATAGCTCTGAATGGCCAAGTAACCTCCCTCCTAAACAAGAACTGCAGTGCCAGCAAATAAAAAAAGTGTTTTACATTGGGATAGGCTTGGGTACCTCCCTGTTTGTTTTTTTCGGTTTTTCAGGAGTAAGAGACTCAATTTCTCTCTACGACTCAGTAACTCATGGCATTTCAATTCTACCTAGGAAAGAGTGAACAGCTCCCTGTCTGTCTGAACTCTCCTGGGAGTACAATTTATGCTCCTCACTTTTAAAGCACCAGCTACCCCTAAGATGTATTTATGAGCTCATTATTTTCATCCTGCAGGAAAGAAATTATCTTTCTGACATCTTCAGTAGCTTTACTAATACCATACCTGTTTTATCAGTATGTTCACAATGACATTTTTAGTGTTGTATATCCAAAGGCAATTTTTGATAATGGAGTTTTATGGAAATTCGAATCTAGTTTTACTAGATTTTACTGAATAGAATAGGAATCCCATATTAGTCTGTCATTACTACTTCTACGTTCCTCCCACTTCAATCTATCCATTTAACCCAGGAAGATGCTTAATTGTATGAACTGCTATAATGGGTCTTACTTTAATATGAAATTCCTTGATTTCACACATCATAATTTGGGCCAATCCAGTCAATTTCCCAATTTATACCAATACAATTTAAAGTGGAATCAAGATCATATGAAAATAGTTCTTTTTTTCACATTTGCTAAGTTTATTTGCTCCTGTGATTATGGATTATAAATAGCTATAAATGACTTCTTCAACAGCCCCTGATAATATTTTCACTACCATTAATACATAGCTTGGAATCTTGACACAAAACGTTGGCATCTACTGAGGACAATACAACCACCCTGCAAGGACTGTAGTGAGACTGAGTAACTGCATGTCTGGGAGGATGCACCACTATCTCAGATAGCTGAAAAGATGTATAGGTACTACTGAAAGGTTATTCAAAGTTCAGAAAGGATAACAGAAGAAAAAGAAGGAAAGCTGTACTTTGAGCATGAGAGTGATTTCCTTGGCAGGCTTAGGAAATTACTGTCTTAATATCACCGTGGTCCCACAAAAAGATGATGTACAGCACGGATGCCAGCTTTGTGAAACTGTCGGTGGCTCTGTGCCCATGAGTAGTTGCCATTAAGTCTGGTGGCCAGAGGAAAAGAGGAAAAAATGTATGGTATGTTCTCTAGGGAGGGATTAAATTACAGCCTTCCAAATCCGTGGTACTGTTATACAAAGGATTAGGCAGATGCAGTGAGAACAGGGGAGCTTTAAACCACTCTGGTCACAAACGTTGACTGGATGTTGTCTGTGCCGTTAAGCCAGGAGGGTGTGCACCAGAGCAGGGGCTGTGCAGAGCGTGCCTCTGGGCTTGGGGTCTGGGCTTGGGATCCCCTTTATGTGAAACAGTCCCTTGGAAAAAAGAAGCAGCACAGGAAGCAGATTACATAAATCAGGGTGTTTAATACCTAGACTGAATCTGCCTGGCAGGGTATTTCATGCTGAAAGTTACATTAATATAATGATGTGGGTTGCATTTAAGTGTGAATTTAATTACTAGAAGTCTACCACTAAAACTTCCCAGCATAAGAATGATATTCCTTGCTTATTTTTGAAAGCAGTATAAGATCTACTGGAAAAAAAAAGGCCTGCTCCTATTCCTAGGTTAGAAAGGGACCACACAGACAGGGAATCACACTGTTAATACCATCGTGTTATTACTCCATGGTTTGTGTGGGCAACCTTAGTTCAAACGTAATGCCTGCAGTAGACTTCTCTCATTTTCAGTGATGTTCCATTGGCTCACGGAGTCACAGTTCATTACATTTTAGGATACAATTATAAGATTCCCTGACTCACTTCCCTGGCCCACAGTAACGCAAAGCTAATTCTGATGGATGGTAATTTCAAAACTCATCCTGAAAGAAGGACATGTAGGATCATGGTGACAACCAGGGCTCGGAGAATAAAACCTCAGGGTTTCTGGCCTGCAGTCGTTTTTTTGAATTGTTTAGATTTTGTGACATCCAAAGCATTTGATATGAGTGGGCTTGACAGCTGTAATTTGCACATAAGAAACAATGAGACAAACTTCCTCTCAGTCATTTGAATTCTGGCATTGTTTTCTGTGCTATCCTATTAAAATAATATCTCCTCTCCTACAAGATTAGAGGAAACAGCAAAACTCTGCCATCTCCCTGGTGTATTGCTACAGCTTCAGGTTAGTTGACAGGATGGAAATAGAAGCAAACACTGCCTCACTGGCATCAGGGCGGGCATCGCAGTGAGTTCCTTCGCTCCTTGTTTTCTACAGTATCGTTTTAGCAAAGAGGACAGGCAAATTCATCTGTTATAGAAGCAAACAGGTGGAAAGCCAAAAAAAGGAGAAATTTGTTTAATCTTGGCCAAGTAAAGCATCACCTATTTGAACCTGATCCTTTTCAGTTCCTGACAGAGCTGAATAGTGCTGGGAAAAGCAAATCTTGCCAAGGCATTCAATATTTAACCCAGACTTACATGTTTCGGAGAACAACATTTCCAGAGAAAAATTTTCACTTTTTTTTTTTTATGTTTCAAAATGGAGGATAAAATCTATAGGATTCAGCTGGTTTTAGGGACCTTTTCATAGCCCCTGTACACGCATTCAGTAGAGCACGGATGCACAAGGGACCATTTCTCTGCTCAGTTTGTGCATGTTCGCATCAGTGTCGCACACAGGCTCTGAAGGGAATATCAGCCCACAGTTCCATTCTTTCTGGGTTCATCCTGTGGGTGAAAGAAGACCCACTGCTATTTTAAAATTAACCCAGTTCTCTTTTAGCTTTGCTTTTCATAGTCAGTTGCTTAATTACCAAGATTCAAACTCTACTTTTTAATTGCATTTTTAAAGAGAGAAGCCCAAATGATACAGTCAATGGAGAGAGGGTGGAGCTAAATGTAAGTGGCACAGTCCATCCTCTTGCTATGAATTCAGTAAAAACCCATTTATAGGCTTACAAAAGTTGTGGGTGGTCAGGGACAGGAGTTGAAATATTTGCCTTCTTCAGTAGCCCTTTCAAAAATACATTGGATCAACCACTCTGAGTTCATTTGCCTGACAATGCTATTTCTGCAGTACTTTATCTGTATCTCAGTAAGATATCACATCAGGATCTGTGTTGCATCACCACAGCACTCCCTGAGGTGCCTGCTGTCATCTCCTTAAGGACTGGGCGATACCCAGTGGCTCTCCCTGTGCACGAGAAGGGGGCTGAGGCCTTGTCGCCTGTTCCTGGGTGACAATCTGGGCTGCCCTTTTGTGAAAATGAATCTGAAAGTTCACGCTCTAAATTTCAGCTTAACTGGCCAACTGCAGGGTTTCGTATTTTGGGAGACTCTCGTTTAACCCCAAATTTGCATGGTTTTGTACTTTCACTACTAGTGAAATTTTCAGGAGCAATTTAGCTGCCTACCTATGGGGAGGCTTGGGATCAGCACCTTGTAGTCCCACTGGTATCAGAAGGGAGATAAACACAGAACAGGGTTAGTACTTTCAGGAGTTCCTGACATGTATCAGCATCTCTAGGCACTGAAATCCCACAGGAGAACTGGCCCTGCACCTCTGCCTTGCGTTCAGATAGGTCTCAGTTGTTTTCAGACTTGCAGATTCAATGTTTAATACTCTGCAAATATATTTGCTGTTTAATAATATGGTTAAAAATTATTTGAACTTTCAACAGTGAAAATCAGCAAACAACAGACTCCACCTACTGCTCAGACCATGATGTTACTGCCCATAATTCCTGAACAAGAGCTTTGTCATGGTGGTGAATCAACTGCAGAAGGTAAGTAACTATCTTGCAACTCTCATTGTTCTGGTTTGCTTCACATCTTTACAGTTATTAGTATGTGATATCTGCTCAAAATAAATAACTACTTTTTCCAGCCAAGTATATGAGATGACAAACTGGAAAAAGTGTTTTGTGAGAGCTGAGTGGCACGGAAGCAAAATCAATTTTCCTTCAGCTACTAAGAACCATCTCTAAACTAATGCGTTAGCTTTTAAACCCCTGGTGCCCCTGAAGGCCCCAGTGCAAATGCTGACACTATTTTTCTGGTGTAGAACATTGTGTCAGCATTAGGCTGACGTTTGTTTCTGACAAGGGCAGAGGAAAGAAGCAATTTGCAAATGACCCATGAAGAGAATCTCGCATTTGAAACAAATAGGTTGCTGAACAAATTCCCCAAACAAAAAGAAATTGATCACTCTGCCGTTATTACACCAGTTAGATGGAAGGACAAGAAGCTGGTTTCAGCTTGGAAGTAAAACTCGTCTCCCTCTAACTTTCCCCAGCTCTTGTACTCCAGTAAATGGTTTCAGGAAGTCTAGATGTAAAAAAGCAAATCTGAAAAGAAATGTGCAGTAAGTGGTACCTCTTCCTGGCACTGCTTGTAATGCCTAGAAACAGAACAGATAATACCAACTAATATATCAATCACATAGACAAGGCTATGGTTACTTGCACAGATTATATTACTTTTTATGGTGAATTTTTTTAGGTTAAAAGCTTAGGAAGGCCTTTCTTTAAGTCTATTTAAATTAGATGGAGTTTTATTAAAAACTCAATATCATGTCCTGCTACCTTTTTAACATATTAAAAAAATTGATGTACTGAAGAGTGGTTTGATTTTTATGCTTCACATGGAACAATAAACAGTGAGGTTATGTGTTGAGAGCAGAGTTACAGAAGAAATGTTGAAAAGCATTGCTGACAAAAGATGAGGTGCTGCTATAATAAATTAATAATTGAGCTAGGTTATTGTTTGGCTTTTGAGAGAGACTAACTAGCTGACAGGACAGTGTATCGCAGTAATTAAAAATACTGACCATTTTTTTAGTGATTAACATCCACAGATCTTGTCAAGACTTACAAAGGCTGAAAGTTGTCATTACTATTCTAAAAGCAGAGTATCAGGAGGCAGAGATGGATAATGTGACTTGGGAAGTCTGTGTCGTAGATGAGAACAGTTCTCAGATCATCTGAGTTCAGCTGTTTGTCATTTGGACACCACAAGCTCTTGCTGAGGGAGCAGACCCGTTCCCAGAACCCAGTCAGCCTCTCTGTGGGGCAGCTTCTTCCTCTCTCCAAGGGCTCTTCCCAGCCACTTCTTCCCAGCACTGCTTTGTCTGATACCTGCCACCTGTCTCTCTTTGTTTCCTGGGAAAGCATTTACTCTTGGGTTAAACCCAAGTTATTTCTAAGGTTGTAACAGGATGCGTTGTGAAGTGGGTGCTCACTGGTGTTCAGTGCCTTCAGGGTTATGGCTGATCAGCAGGAGCCCAGATGTACCTTGAGAAACACCAGATACCTTGTCCCAGTGCCGTGCTGTGCAGGAGCAGGTGTGCTTTCCTGGTTGTAACACAGTTTTCCTGTCTGAAGGACTGCTGGCAGCGAGCTGAAAGCTGGATATGATACAAGGGATTAATGCTGAATACGTGGAATTGCAGCATCACACAGCATCCTGTGGGAAGATTATTGTAGCTGGAGAGGCAAGAGTTTAGATCTAGATATTGCCTTTCTTCACATTAGGTTTTGAAAAACATTTTTCAAAGGAATACTGTCTCTAAGCTAAATACTCTGAAAATAAGAATAGAACTTTCTGCTTTAGTTTTGCTTCACTTCCTGCAAAGCAACGCTCCCCTCTCATCTGAGAAGGTCGGACTCAGCTCATTGCTGCTCGTGTTCGTGGGTGGCTCGGTGGCTCAGGGCACGGCAGCTACAGGAAGCTCGCTGGCAGGAAGCCCTTGCACTTCCTCAGGCTGTGGAAGGATGCTGTGGTCTGCTTTTCTCAGGGGTGCCAGGGCTGCCTCCTTGAAGTCTCTATCTAGAACGCTGCTCCAGACCAGTTTGCTCTACACAGAGGAAGTGGCTGCACGTAAACAGTGAGTACTGAGACTGAAAACCACCAAGATGATTACATTCCCAGAACTGACAAAGACTCCACCAACTTAACAAAAGCTGTTTCTTTCCCAAGAAGGAGCTGGAGTGGAGATAAGTGTGCACCAGGACCTTGATAAAAAGCATCATCTTTGTGTCACTCCACCAGCAGCTCCCCTGAAGCACCTGCATTTCAGGCCACCAGTACAAGAGCCTTGAGCAAGATAGGGCTCTAACCTGAGCTAGAAACTCAACTGGGGACGGTGCTTACAAGTGCCCTTCTCTGCTTCAACTCTGGCTTCTGTCTGCTTGGCAAGAGTCACCTCAATGCCTGCCCTGGATCAAACATGCAAGACAAGGGCAGAGCAGCCACTTTGGAGTTATGCTTTTCCTCATTTCCAGCTAACTGAAACTGCTCTCAGAGAAAGCTTTAAGGACAGCACAGAGTGTTTGGTTTCTGTGTAAGGAAGCCCAGCTGCACAGTAGGTGTGGTAGGTGTAACAGTGGCTGTAAGGAGGAGGAAACAGAAGAGATCTCTCTTATCACCATCATTATTGCTGCTGAGCTGCAGAACCTGCTGCTGGTCCCAGCAATGGCCCTTCACCCAACACATTGAAAGCTGAAAGGCTCAGCAACATTGTTTATAGCCACAGGGATTTAGTAAGTTAAAAACAGGAGAGCAAAATATGAGGTTATCTGCTCATTGCTCCAGTCTGCAACAAGGAAGTATTTGTGTTGCCAATAGATGGAGACAGATCAGTAATCAATGACACATTGATAGTTTCTCCTGACATTAAGTCAGAATAAGACATTTCTTTTTATAAATGTCTTTTTAATGTCTTTATATTAAGACAATACTGTTGAGCATAGAATGTAAGTATATTGATAAACATATGACCCTATAGATGACCACATCCGTGTGCACAGTCACGTTCACCACTACACTCACAGCCTCTGTGTGTGCATATCTGTGACTCCATCTGTGAGTGTGTGTGTGTGTGTGCAGAGCTGCACACATGTGTTCTCAGTGTTCACTCATTAATGTCGCACTCACAGCTAATTCAGCTGCTAAAATAGTGCCACCTTCTGCACTCGTACCTTTGCCACAGGGGAATCTTTTCAGCATAGGTCACTTAATGTCTCTGCGTATTTTCACAGGAAGTATTATTATTGCATCTGAGTGCTGAAGTTAAGAATACTCCTCTATCTCTGCCATCTTTCATTAAACCAACATATTAACAACTGTCCTGGAAAAACAAATGAGCCAGGTCTCTCAAGTGCTTTAAGACAGTCCTCTCTCTTTGTATGACAGCTGTAGGTGTATTTTCTTAGTGCTCTCACAAGGTGACATTAATTAGCGTAAATTTCAAGGCTGCTGCTTATTTGGGCAGGAAGCTTGAACAATTTATTCAGGGGAAATATTTGCATTTGGAGTAATGCTGTTCAGGGGATGGCAGACTAGAATAATTCTACGGAGACCCAACTTTTTCTGTCTCTGCCAATAACACCTCATTACTAATTTGCACTGTGGTAAGAATTGCTTATCCTCAGCTAAAACAGAGATTGTGTAGTGCTTTTACATTACAAAGCACTACTTGCATCAGCTGTTATTTGTAGAGCTCTAAAATGCTATGAGATGTACGTCTGGGTCTGCTCTTTTTTTGTTTTCAAAGTAAATACTCTCTTCCGTGACAGATGAAAAGACAGAAACAAGAAGCTGGACTGGTAGCAAGAGATGTGGGAGAGCAGGCCAGAAGGATAAATACTGAATTTATATATCAAAGTGAGGCAACTAGCGTGAAGCCACAGGAGAACTAACATTTCTGAATGTACTTTATTCCATGGCTGTTGTCTTAAAGAGTGGGGCAAAGAAGAACTGGAGTAAGAAGGGAAAGTGGGCAAATAAAAGCAAAATCACTATGCCCATTAAAACACCTTTCTATCTGGAGAACAGCCTATCTGAAGGTATTAGAGCGTTCAGCAAGACAGATTTGCTGATGGTTAGCCCTGAAATCATTGTTACATAGGGAATATTTTGGCTAAACCTGCCCTTGGAGAGCTTAAGAAAGCTGAGACTTTTAAGAAATCTCAAGGAGTGACTTCTCTCTGTGCCCGTGCCCTGCCCAGGTGGCAGCCTGACTGTCCCCAGTGGTGGGGCCGCGTGCAGTCTGGGCAGACAGGCTGGGCAGGAATCAGTGGCCTCTTCTGTACCAAGGGTGGCTTCAGTCTTACAGTGGTCAGGACAGAATAAAGATCCCATGTACAGCACGAAAAGTGGGCCCTCTCCTGCAGTGCTTCTGTCCTCAGCCTTTCAAGGGGAAGCAGTTTAAATTCTCTGAATCAAAAGCAGCATTAATGGATTCCATGACTGAGGACAGCACGGTGTTCTCTCTTATCTGTGGACATCAGAGACAGGCACAGACCTGGCAGTTCCTGGATGAAATGAGGAAAGAACAAACCAGTACTCAGTGTCTCACAGCCAACTGTTGTGGACATGGGTTGTTTTTTGGTTTTTGTGAAAAGTGCCCAGAGTCATGCTCTGAGCTGACGAATTCATACAAATTGGTCACTATTACCCAAACTATTTATTTACAGCATCAGTCTCTTTGACAGTCAATGCCCCAAGGACAAGAGGAAACAATCTTAGTGTCCTGCCTCCCATTAGTTCTCTTAATAAAACCAGTGGATGTGTCAAAGGCTGCATAAAAGCTGATGGAAGTTCCACATCAGCGACTGTCAGTGAATTTGAGTACAGTGCCTTTCACCACCAGCACTTCCAACTCTCTCTGTAAAGAGCTTTGAGATCCTTGAACATGCAGGATGCTTCACGTCTCTGTATTTCTTCCAGAGTGAGAGCGTAGCTGTGCATTTAGATAAGACAAGTTGTCCTCCCAGTGAATACAGAATTTAAGACACAATCTTATCTTCAGGTGAAATGGATTATAAAAGTGGAACAAAAGGTAGATGCCAGGTAACTGACAGGGATGATGCACAGGGGAAGCAAGCATTTGGCTGGACAGGTGAAACCTCTTTCACAGAAACTGTGAACTAAAAGAGGTTGATGGGTCTCTTCCTTCTCTTACAACCTACAAGCACCTCCCACGTGGGTGGCTGGCATGAGAGATCAGCAAGTACCTACGTTTATGAGAGGCTGATTCCTACCCAGCTCCATTCAGAGTGTCACCCCTGCTGCTGTTTTCTAAGGGTACCCCCCAGCAATTTAGAAATCCCATTGTGCAAAGGTCAGTCTAACACCACGTTGCAGTGCAGGTCCACCTAGAGGATGAGCTGGGCTTCAGCCCAGGCCCCTACTGCCCTCCTGAAGAGGTCTTTAAATGCCATCACTGCAGAGCTTAGTAGCACAAACAGATAGGACAACTAAAAATATCCTTTGCCTGCTTTTCCTTATGTGATTGCAGCTTTACAAAAATGTTTTCATATTTAAAAGAATGCCTCTCTTGTCTGTCTTTGAACAAGACACCCACACGAACAACAGAAGACAGAAATTATGCAGGGAAAAGAGTGAACCTCGGAGTTCAAAATGCGCCAGAGAAGGCACATTCCAAGTGTGCTCAGGAGCCGCAGGACGAGTACAGCTAAGCTGTCTTTATAAACCGTGCACGTATTTGTAAGAACTGTAGGGGTGAGGTGAAATTGCTGGCATCCTTCCAATTACCCTCTTGACACTTTTTCTGAAAAACATCATTCCGGTGCTCAGAGGCGACAGGGCTGTGGCTGAAGCCACCATCAAACCGGGTGTGACGCTGCTGAAGGCAGAAGGTCCCACCAGTGCTGGGCACTGGGTTTGCCCGTTGGCAAATGTAAGACATCCCTTTTTTATCCTTTTGTGAATTCCTGCAGATAACTATGAAAAAATATTTATGCCCACACGCAGCTTTAAATTGTTTTCAGGCCTGCGTGCAGCCAATCAATTACATATTTACTTTTTAAATATCACAGAAGATAATTCCTCCTCTGTTTCTGCTTCCATAATAGATTCAAATCTTAATCATACATTAAAATAAACCCTCCCCTCATTACGAAGTTGCTCACAGAATCGATTTGCTGAGCACATTCCAGGGTACTTGGCACCATTACCAGGCTCTGCAAACAATGCAGGGCAGGATGGGTTTCTCTGCAAACAGACAGTTGGAGGTTCCTGAAGGGAAGCACAATGGGACTGCAGTGGGCCCCATGCAGGCTGTTTAAGACCCCCCACACACACGCTGCCATCAGTTCTTGATGCTTTGTATCCTGCCCACGCTTGTCATTTTCCAGCTCACTTCAGCAGCTGCTGCCTCCACTGTGATTTCACAGCCAAGGAACACTTCTTATCCCAGCTCTTACGATGCAGAGGAAAAGGGAGACAGATGTTGTCACTGGGACCACAACCAGAATGGGCCACAAGCTACATTTGCTTTTTCACTCCGTGTGAGGGTATGAAGTATAGAAATCCTGTGATTTTGCTCCCTAAAAACTAAAGATCAGCTTAACTGGGATCAGGGAATTTTCATATTTCAAGATCCCTTATTATGTGTTGCTTTGGGAACTGCAGCCCAAATTTCAAGTCTCATTGATGGTTACTCAGGAGTATTTTTCACTTGGCAATGTGGGAAAAGTTGCTCTTATTTCATTATTTCCAAATTTGTTCTACTGTATATGAATATAGTGTGGGAAATGCAGTTGGTCACAGGTTTGCAAATCTTTCTCTCCAGCTGGTGTTTTGGATTGGTCTATTTTTATTTCTTCCCATTATGATAATTTGGGTTTTTTTTGGCTCAGCTGCAGTAAGGCCTTGTTAATACCCCAGTTTCTGAAGAGATGCCCAGGAGTTAAAACAGGGCAAGAGATTCTGGAGTGGAAGCAGATATCACACAAAACTCTTTTCCCCTCATCTAGCTGCCAGGAGGGAAGACGAGAGTGAAGCTTGCTCAGTTATTTGAGGGAAAGAGATCCATCACGATCTACTTTTAAAAAAGAATTCCAGACTGAACCCTATGTGGATGGAGACACTCTGCAGAAACCCAGTTTGACACAAAGGACATCCTTACTGGCCCTCATCGGCCTGGTGGCTGTGGTTAATGCTCTCTAGGGCAGCTTCTGGCTCTGCCCACCCTGAAAGTGAGGAAGGTCCAGTGCTCCCCACCCGGGTTCCATCCCATACTCCTGTGGGGCAGGCACCACTCTCAGGTCTTCTGCTCCAGTCTGATGGGTATCTCCTGTTCTTTCTGCCTCTTAGGTTGTTTCCTTGTGCAATAAAGAGGACAATTCATTACCGTGGAACTCAAAAGAATATTTAAGATCAACTGGAAAAAAAAGCTTTTTTAACCTCCTCTTTTCTTCTGATATTGTTTTCTTAATTTCAGATGTCGCCGTATGAAATATGATAATTATTGGGTGAAGGAAGACACAGCACAGAAGACAGAAGAAAGCATCCCCATTTCCAGTTTGTGGAGCTGTGGTGCCTGTCTGTTCATGGGAATGCCAACTGCACCTTTTAGTGGAGAAGCTCCATTTTATCTGCCATCAGAATTATTTGGTATTCTATTAAGAAAATATGATGGACAAACATTTTTGATATAGAATCCACTTCAGTGGGAAAGAACAGATTTCACATCTACTTTCAGTTCATTCAGGATTTGTATTTAATCACATGGATGCGAGATGATCCTTGCAAAAATTTAATTCTCTATCTGAGAAGAAATTTATTTTGTATTCTCCATAGGATAAGAAAGACTGTTTAAGGATAGGAACGATCCTCTGCTTTCATGAAACAAGCACCGTTTTCAGCCTATTTAGTGCTCAAGGTGATTAAGGTGCTTAAAAGATACGGCTTCTGGCTGTTGAGGAAGGTGGCCGAAGGATCATAGAGGGAGAGAATTCTGCAGTGCATTTTAATATCTGCAGTAAAGCAGCAACACCTTCATAAACTCTGTAACATCTTAGTGGATAAAGAAAAAAATGTGGAAAAATAGTAATTTGGCTTCACACCACAAAATCATTATTATTGGTTTTTAATAACTCATTAAGACACCAAATAGGTTTGGTACTTTTTGATAAATTGCATTTCTCTCTTTTGTACTGGCTGAGCTCATTAGTATTCAGACTCATTATCTCCTGGAACTTTCCCTTACTTTCCATTTATCCCTGCTCTGAGCAGGGTCCCACACTCGCTCGGTGCTGACACGTTACTTGTGGGTACAATTTAACCATCAATTACACAGCAGAGAAAGAAACTGCAGAGCCAGAACTTCAGACTCCCTTGTGCTAAATCCATCAGGATGAACAGACTCAAACTGCCCATAGCAATTACGATATGCAGCAATTTAGCATCATGTTAATACCTCATAACCTACATCCCTCACATTCACACAGCTTTTCCCTCCTGAAGCTTTCTGGAATTGCTTCCCCAGCCATTCTACTGCACCAAGCAGTTCAGATTTAATAGCAAGAGCTGTGAACATCCGCTTCTGAGTGAGCTGAGGCCAGATGGGTCCTTTTAGATTTTGCTGGGTAAGTCTCAAGCATTTGTTTCGATTTTTTGTTACCATCTTATAAAAAAACCAGAGAATAATACTGACTTCCTTGATTTGGGGGGCTTTTGAGGCTTTATTTCTTATCTGTGGTAATAACTTTAAGCTTTTCAGAAATGGATTTTTTAATGCAGACTATAAAATAAACCTCTTACAATTTGTTTCTGCTGGCTTTTTTTTTCCTTCTTGCTATAAAACAGCATCTTACAGCTGAAGAGACGCTTCTGCCTCAAATCACTGTGGAATTGCTCGGGCCACGTTAGTCAGTGTTTAAATGCTTCATATGATGGCACTGTCTATCACCCTTCCCCTTTCAGTAATCCAGAGATCTTGTTGATCGTGATAGTCCTGCTCCTTGTGACCTCAATTTAATTTCCTTTCTCCTATAACTTAATCCTATTATTCTTGCTGCCTATAACCTCCCTCTTTTGTTTCCCTTGGATGGCTAAATTGTGACTCACTATTTATTACCCACAGTTATCCCACAGCTCTTTGTTTGGTTTCAGCACCCTGGAAGGTTCCATCTTCCAAGTTACTTTTAAAAATACCAAGTACAAGTAAACTCAAAAGGTTCTTACAAGCTTTTAAACCTGGCTGAGTACATCTTGCCTTGTCTTGCAAGTATGATCCAAACTACAGGAAACAGTGGGAGAATGGGCAGATATTTGTAAGGATGCTAAGAAAGAAATGTGACCCTACGGTAATTCAGGTCGAAAGCGACCTCAGGCAGTCTCCAGTCCAAACTCCTTCCACTGGAGGAGGAAGGAGGGGCCTAAAAAGCAACTGGTTCTGCATCTTCCCATTTTCTCCTGAGGCTTCTCTCCTCCCGTGTGCCCTTAACTCCCTTTCTTCATCTCTGGATTTTTCAAAACTGAACATGTGAGGAGAGAGAGGATGTCCTGGTGCAGCCTGCCAGGCACAAGATGATGGGCAGGATGGAAGAACCTCAGAGACCAGCAGAGGGAAGGAGACACGGAAGTGGAAAAGAGAGGGGTGAACAAAACCACGGGGTAGCAGGCAGAGCTGACTGCATCCAGAAACGCGCAAAACGGACACGGGACAGGAAGGGTAAAGGAGGCTGGAGGAAAGGCACCTGGTGCCTGAAATACCTGCATCACAGAAGCTGCTGGTGCACGGTCTGAAATAAGCAAGGAAAGAGTAGGACTGCATTTTTCCAAGCCCAAAATACGGATTGAGAGGCTTCTGAAGGTGTTTATATTTGTTTGAATTTCCCCGTGTTCTGGGTTTCATCCAGCTGACACTGTCTGACTCCAGAACTGGTACCTTTTGTCCAATGCCCTTCAGCCTCAGCACTGTAGTTCAGAAGAGGAACAGCACGCTTTTGAGTAATGTCTTCACGCCTTCCTCTTCACAGCAGCAGCAAATTCAGTTCACTGAGAATTAGGATTAGTCCTTGCTGTAGGTTTTTTTAGACTCCTTTTACACATTAGCGTAGTGTTGCATAAGAAATACTCTTCCACTCCTTGGGTAAAACGTTTGAAAGGCAGAATGAACACAGCTCCTGCTCCACTTTGAGTCTGCTGGAGCATCTCCTGAAAAGACTGCAGGGGGAAGCTGTGAAAGGAAATCAAAGTGGGGAGACTCATAAGGAGTTCTTAACAGAATTGTGCTCAGGGACTTCTGGGGTGCAGGCAATGAGGAGAGTGAGCACTGCAGAGCCAGAGTGATCAGACTAGCTGTCTTCTTCCCTTTGAGCTCTTCCTCTTTGAATCTTCTTATCTTTGCTTTACTCCCTTCAAGTCCCTGCAGATTTTTATTTACTTCGCAAGTGCTGTTATTCCAGTCGTGCTGGAACTAATCAGATGTCATCTGCTGTTTATTCTGAACAATGATGAAAAATTCCTTTAGAGAAGCCTTTTCTTCAATTCAACTTTAAAAATTATTTCTATTTGCACAAAGCACATCCTTTTTTTCCCTTTGAAAATAATTTTCCCCCTCCCATCTTTTTAATACAGCTCAATTTTTGACATTTTATTTTCCATTCTTTACTTCTAAACCTGCACACCATCACTGATATTGTGACTGCTGAACAGGAGTCAGAGCATGGAAAATGTACAGGTCGCATGCTAAAAGCAGCTTCAGCCACAAAGGCTGACCTGAGACAGACAAAAAGTGTTTAAAGTCCAGAGGGCTTCCCAGACAGACTGTAAGAATGTCAAAGTAGGTCAGACTGGCTGATGGTGTCACGTTAAGCTTTGCTCCAAGATGGCTTTAAAAAGAACTCAGGAAAGTCCTTTTCTACTCTTTGCATTCTTTTGAGACTAACAGACAGGACAGGGCTGTCATTTGAAATAGAACTGGAATGTCTCAAAGATAATCCTATCAGCTGGGTGACTGCTTGTATGATAAAAACACTGCTGTGAATCAGAAAAAAAGGTGAAAATCTGTATTTGTCACTCAAAATACTGTGGTGTTTCAGACTCATTGAAGTTGCCAGGAATCCTGACTGGTGGGTGACACTGGGAACATCATTAATACGCATCTCACCTTGCAATGATTTTGATTTTGTATTATATGACTGAGGCACATTTTGGAGGATGATATTAAAGGCTTCAGTGGATGATCTAAGCAGCATGAAAAAAGTGGAAGCGACAGTTCTTTTGTTTGCCTGTCTGAAGCAATGGCTGCTGCAGCCAAGGAGCAAATCATGGGGAAGAGATGCTTACACATGAACAGACCACACCCGAAAAAGCAGCAAACAACTTACAGCTTCCTTTGTTTTGTTTGCCTAAAAAAAAAGAGCAGATACCTTTAATATACAAATACAGCAAATGACTTGTCTAATATTTCACTTCTAGCTCAGCCTTCAGTGATGACCTGCAATAGTGGATCATCTGCAAGGCTGCAGGGACATAGACACTGCTTTTACATTTCATCCCGATAGTTTTCTCAATTTAGTGAGTGCAAAGCCAGCCTTTAGATCTCTGAAAAAAAAGGTGTGCTCAAAAGTGAACAGCGTGCCATGAAAAACAGATCTGCTCAAGAGAACAAGTAATTTTCACAATGGAGGGTATTTGTTTCAATAAGTACTTAAAACCTAGTAGTTTGACAAGTGCCATGGCACCCGCACTGTGCTGATCTGGAAAAGATGGTGATGAAAGAAAGAACATTCTCCCTTAAAAGTTGAAGGCAATATCTGTTTTTGTCTGACTCTCAGCAAATCACACTCATCATTCCAAAGGTAAATCACAAAATCTGAAAGTGGAAGACTTCCTCCCATCCCAATATTCTTCAAAACATTCTGGTTTAGTATATTGTTCAGTATCTCAAATGATTTATTTGGCTGATGGAAAAATACAAACCAGTACAAACAAAATATTTTGGCTACATCCATACAGTGCTTTTCTACTGAATATTATTTACCTAAAATTGATTTAAAGATATGACATTCCATTTTTCTAGTACACAGTGACTGCATCTGAGATCAGATGTTGTATCCCTGTGCTCATACTGTGTCCTATTTCCCTTCCTACATTATAAGGATGTAAACGCTTTAAGTCCCAATGTTATTTTTTTATAGCTTCTTTTACTTTAGGGTAAGGCACTTTATTCAATGCAAATATAATTTAAGAAGACAGTGAAACCTCTAGTAAGGAATATCTCAGACAAGGAATCTTTGCCTTAAGAATGCCCCTCAACAATTTCAAACATTATGCCTGGAGGCTTCAGCCCCTGCTAAAAGGCACCACCAGTCAACACGCTTTTCTGAAGAGCTGTATGAAAAAGTAACTGAATTCATTTATGTCTGAAAACATTAACTTGGCATAGGAACAACATGAGACAGCTATTGCTGTGTCCTGTGACTCATTTGGCAGTAATATGATGCTTACAGATACCTGTACTGCAACACGGGCAGAAAGGCTTTAATGATCAAATTAAAATAAAAACAAATTCAGGATGTAATGACTGACAGGTGAAAACACCAGACTTTTCTTGACGGCCTTCATTTGAAAAATAAACAAGCTTTTAACTGGGTCCAACCAGCACAGAACACAAGAAATAAACTGCTTTAAACAACCAGGCCTTGTGGGAGCCACTGAGCTCTTTCACTGCTGACCAGATCCTGAGAAGTGAAAAGTGCTCACCATCAGGCACATGGAGGAAGTACACCGCCCTCAGGAATCCACGCT
The DNA here is from genome assembly GCA_033558185.1 of Dromococcyx pavoninus. NCBI lineage: Eukaryota > Metazoa > Chordata > Aves > Cuculiformes > Neomorphidae > Dromococcyx > Dromococcyx pavoninus. Next base: position 78,034 of record JAUMJL010001107.1, on the reverse strand, counting down.
GAGGAGCTGCTCTGGGTCAGTGGGTGTTGAAGAACGACCCCTGCACAAGCAAGCACGAGTGTGTCTGTCCAGCAGACAGGACTGCAAGAAGAGTCTGCTCATTCCCCTCAAGTGCAGGAGCCCAAGATGGAATGTTTTGCATCATCAAGTCATTAGTTCGTAATAGACTTCTGAAAAGACCCTTTCAAACCAGCACGATGCCAGACAGAGGTATCCTGGATGTAGCAGCTGGTGGGAGTTGTATCCTACCTCTGAGCTAACTTTTTGCATTTTCCTGTGTCCTGCTCTCTCCCACGTTGTTCAAAATGGCACAAATACCAATGAATGTCAAGCTTTGTTTGCTTTTTCAGCTGCCAAGGGGCTTTCTTATTTTTGTTCACATTGCTGTAAGCCTTTTTTTTAACATTCTGTGCGAATGTATTTGAAGACTGTACCCTTCTACTTACCCAGAAGGATATCTGAAATCTGTTAAATTACAGAGTGGCAGAAAATGGATTTTGCATAATAAATATTATTTCAGGGATAGTGAAAATTTCATCTCTAAATAACAAAAGATGCAAAAGTCACAATGCGTGTGACAGCAGAACAGGGACTGCAATGGTGTAAGTCACAAACAGATCTTTCTGTCCTCTCTTACTTGGGTTCAAAAAGGTTACCATGTGCAAAGCAGACAGACAGGTGGTTTCTCTTTTCTGACAGGATACTATTTCCTCATGCTCTGCTCCACTGTGCATGATGTATGAACTATGCTTCTATGATTAAAAATACTCAGATGTTAACTACAATTAAAAACATTTAAATACAATTCATGGCTGTATCAACAGAAGAAAAATAAAAAATAGACAGAAGAAACATAATAAACAATGAAAATTGAGGAGAACAGTCTACACAAAACACTGGAAGGTTCTTCCTGTCTATGAGGTAAGGTAACCTGAACAAACACTGATGGTCACAGCTCAGAATTTTAAGCTCAGGATATGGATAAATTATCCCTAGTTGCTACTGGTGCTATGAAACATCACTCCTGCTGCTCAGCTAAGCTCTGCCTCAGAGAAAAGGTGCTTGCTCTGACCTCTCACCTCCCCACTCAGGGGAATTCTCTCCTAACTTCCTTTTGCAACTTATTTTCTATGTCCAAACCCTGTGTTTCTGAATTGTCAGTACCAGTAACTCCATTTGATAAAAAGTTCATAATATTTAAAGCCCAAATTAAACTCCAGATTGCTAACCTGGTAACACATCTGAGAGGAGATTGTTTTGGGGGTGTTTCAATTACCAAATCAAGAAAAACTTTCTATTCCTTGCATATTAAAAAGAATATTTTGGTCTGCAATGTTTTTCAGCTGTTGGAATTAAGAAATAGATGTAAATGAATGTAAAATTATGGGCCAGCAAAAACAGATATTTACCTATACTTTTAAGTGGCACAGAAAATTTCTTTTCAGTATAATTCTTTATGCATATTCTCCATGATTGTAATTTAGTAAAGTTCATACCTATTACTGTACAACTCTTCCAAGACAAAGTGTTTTGTTAAGTGGTACATATTGTCACGATGTTATCTGCTACTGTAAATAATATTTAACAAGCACAACACTGCAACAAATTGCTCATGTTGGCTAAAACTAAAAGAAACCTTTGAAATTTACATTTTTAACTGACAGTTGGGATGCAAACAATAGAAATGATCATTTGTGACGAAATGTTTTAAAAAACACGTTCTAATTTGCTTCATTCGTCACCTACAACTGAAAGAGTCAACATTTAGAATCCCTATTTAACTCAATGCTAATATCAATAAACTTCAATTTAAATTAATGCAAACGATACACTCTAATGGAAAAGAAATTATTCACTTTCCTAACTACTTCTAAAGTCTAAAAGTCTGCGAGAGCTTTAAACTGTTGTTCAATATTGTGTGTGCAAACCCGTATCTCGTGTGGCCAAGGGACCCCAAGAGGCTGGAGCTCTCTCGCAGCGCCTCGTCCGTTAGCGACACCCGCCCTGTGGGTGCTGCTGAGCCCAGCGCTGACAAGGGCTGGGGAACTGTCACTCTGGGGCTTTCAAACAGCTCGTCTGGATATGTGAAATTTGCAGAACTGGAAGCAGGAGCTGGAAGGCGTCCTGAATATAGGCAGTGCTGTTGCAGCCCTGATGGGAGAGGAAAGGGGAGAGAACGCGGCTCATCAGCAGAGCTGTCGTGTGTTCAAGGAATTACCCTGCGCTTCCAAAATAAACTTTTTAATTTTATTTTACATCTGCATCGAGCTATCTCAGCATATGGATTCAAACAAGATTTTAGAGTCTGTAGATAAGAAAAATGAAAAATTACAACAGTTCACAGCTAACGTGGATAGCTAAAAATCTGATTTCCCCCTCAGTTTGAACTCTTGGACTGTTTTGTTTGTAATGTGAGTAGAATAAAATGCCACAGTGTTCAGAAGTAGAGTTTGCTTTTTAAATACAAACCAGCTAGTGCTTCTATCCACAGATCTAATTTTGAATTTGCCGTAGGTGGAAGAAGTGTCACTGAAATTAACAGTTTGAATTATTATAATAGTTTTAACACATAGTACTATTTTTGGAATTTCTAATACTGAACAGTATAGCAGCTTGTAATTCTCCATGAACCCAGGCTCTACTAATAAATAAACATAGACAAATACAGGATTTAAGTGGTAAAATACATCGTATTCCACAATTTTGGACATCTCCAGATTTTGCAGTTCTTGGAGTACAGAAAGATAAGTCAGCTGCAACAGCAAACTTACCCTTAAACCAAAAGGAAACGTACAGTAATATTTACTACAGCTCTATTCAACTTTCCTTGATTTTCCTTAAAGGTCTTGTTAATTCACTGCAAAACTGCTTATTGTAAAACAATCTTTTCCTCATATTTAAGGGAACACAGCTATTACACTCAGAATGACAACCTGTAGTCACTGCTACATGTTTATTTATTTTAAAGTGTGATCTAATTAGCAGTTAAAAGAATTCATGCTGTAGATAGGACACATTTAGCACTTTATGAGCACAGTATTCCCTCTTGACCTGTTCTCTTCTCAGTAAAACTGAGGCATATTTTACTCACTGTACTTTTCTGAAGAAAAGTAGCTCATGGTGTCCAATAAAAGGAATCACTCACAAACATTTTAGTGATGTCTGGCACATGGCTATTCATGTGCTGACCAAGGCTGCTGCTGGGCTGTGAATCTTTGCAGAAATCTAAACATCCTCGGACGGGAAGCACTGTAGCATTCCTGCAACTCGAATTCTAAAGAAAAGCATAGTCTGAAACTGTCTGTGAATGAGAAATACTTGGCAATATTTGAAATAGATAACGGAGCAGTAAGAATAGACTTATCCCAGGCAGCCTGTGCACAAGTTAGAAAAGGGCCAAGCAGCACATTGCCAATTGTCTGCTGTGCTCTGACCAATACAGCAGCAGAATTTAAGAGCTGGACAGTGCCTCTTTGCTCATACAGCTCTTAGGAATCCTCAGCAAATGCAACACCACTACTATGATACTTGAGGGGGAGGCTGAACACAAAAACAAGGGGTTTATGAGCTGGCATTGAACAGCCAGAATGATACAGCCATCACTTTTTATATAGGTTTTTCTTCAGACATAAATGCAATTGTTTCATTCCAAAATCATTTTACTAGAACATTTCCTACTGTGAAAAAAAGCAAAGGCTTACCTCTAACAGCACACTGTTGGTGATGGGGTTAAGAACCTCTGCTTTCATGCTGCTCTGTAAACCGGAAAATGGAATGAAACACCAGAACTGGAAATACATCTAACAGGGATATACTGATATCTGAGAAGGGGTTTTATGAATTCTATAAAGGTCTTGATTCACCTTGGTTCTTATTCAGACAGTTTATCACAGTATTCCTGATAACCCAGTCTACATTTCATACACACTTCAGTAGACCCTATGCATTTCTATCAGTAATTACTGACGGGCCCAGGGCTTTACTTTTTCATTAATTCATGTACCACAGGATTTCAAATTGCCTGGCTTCCTATGGATGTGATGACACTGTCTGTCCATCTGTCTGTCAGTGCCCTTCCCACCCCCCCAGATATTTTAACCACTTGCTCATTTTCAAGGAAACAAGAAGGAAAAATAAAGGCCAGAAGGAAATGAAGTTCTTAGAAGTTTCAGAAATATCTGTGTTTAGGAGGAAATGAGAGGTCCAGATTAGTTCCCCTTCAGAAGAAAGACCAAGTGAAACTCAGCCCCCCAAGACACTCTCTGTTGAGATAGACAATGCAGGCTGGCCAGTAAACATAGCTCAGCATGCACAGCACTTTTCTCAACGACCAGACAGGAACAAAGATGGGTACAATGAGCAGTGGCACTGCCAAAGGCTAGAAACCCAAGATTCGTCAGCTCATCTGCTTCTCAAAATGGCAAAAGTTCTTTTCTTTTTTTACTCTCACTGTTCTTTGCATTGTGTTATTTTAGAATGACAGTAACCTCCAGTAAGAGCTGCTTTCTTTCAATACTGAGTTTTGGACTTCATTAGAACAAAAGAAACACAACACTGATTAATTTAACTGAAGGATTTCAAATTACAACCTTGTAGATCTGATATTACAGATTTAAAGAAAAACTAAACGTATTAATTTTAGTTTGGAGAAAGGCAGCAGAACAAAGAGAAGATGGTCAGAGATAAAAAGAGCAATTTTACTGTCAGTTACTGGAAAATCCATTATGAAGTGCATTGTTTAGTTGGTTGTCAATAAACTGAAACAGATACAGAGCAGCATCAATTCAATACTATTGATTGTATGAATCAATAAGCTGAAGTTTGAAAGAAATCTTGTGTAGCAAGCAAAGCTGTTATTTATCACTTCTGCATTAGTGCTCACTCAGGATCATCACCAACGTTATGTGTAGAGCCAGCAGTGAAACTGATTCTGAACTACACAGACATAACTCCAGGTGTGGCTTTAGGTTTGAAGCCATATCTGTTCTAAGCCATACCTGTTCCCTACGAGCCAATGCACTTTGCAGGATAATGGAATGTGTTTCTGACTCCAGGTGCTGTTGGCAGGCTCAGGAGGAAGCTGAACTACTGGGACACACAGGAAGTGTGTCCTACAGTCCTGCGTGGCGAGTGCTCCTTCCTTCCCTACTGATAAGGGTGAGTAGAAGGCCCATGTCTTCCTTCAGAATCTTACAGGGATGGGACAGCACACAAAGATCACAAGACTGCCCCACTAAAACTCTCTTCTAGAAAGTATTTTGGCAGTGGGAAGTGTCTTTGTGCTCAATTTCTTATGTGTCTACACAAATGCCCACAAAAGCAATCTGGTCCTAAGAGCTGAGTACAGACTTGATAAGAACAAAGCCTAGTGCAAGGCTTATGAAAGCTTTAGTTTGCAGTTTTCTGAGTTGGACCAGCTTAATATTTCATGTGTAATTTATTTATACATCTGTGCATGTATTTATTGCAAGCGTCACACAAAAATATGCTAAAATACAACCCCAAAATGCAAAATAAGCAGTTTCTCCCAGAGTAATGGGAAGGAATGTAAATTATTTAGAATAAAAACAACCTAATAAATCATGCTCTCTAAAGATAACTCTGAAAAAACTTGTTCAGAGATGTGCTACAAGAGCTCATGGGAGAATGACATTTTCCTTTGATATATATTCACAGTTCCATGGAGTAATCAGGAGAGCCAGAGTTTGTTCTTCTCTGGCAATTACAGAACAATGTCAGCAACAGCACAATTTTTGCTTCTGGATCCTGCTCAAATACTCAGATATCAGTCAGTCATCTCTGAAGCACCTTGAGAGGCAGGATAGATACTCTTTCCAGCAAAGATGTCCACAGAAAAAAAGGATGTTCCTAAACAGAATATCTTGAGATATAATACAGAGTGGTTTTTTTTAAGATGGACACCCAAATAGATTTTCTAATCTCTTAAATGGAAAACACAGTGGTCTTAGGCCAGGGGATTTAGCAAAGGCTAGGAAAACAGCTCGTGAAATCATCTTAAGGTCCCAGAAGTGTTATCTGCTAATGACTTTTACACAAATGCATTCAAAAGGGATAGGCTGAGTAGGAAAAGAAAATATGAAGTTGTGGGATTTCAAATGTGCAGCCTGTTCAGTATAAGAAAATAAGAAGTGCTGAGCAGTGATTTGGAAAAATGGAAAATGGTGTCTAGAAAGATTTTAGAAGTCAGGCACCACACTGCAGTTTATCAAGGCTTACAAACTTTCTTTGCAACATGGAATGTGCTGTAAAAATGCTGTGTTCTTGACCTGAGAAAAGAAGTGACGTCTTTGCTAGTACCTCATGTAAAGCCACCAGACTCGGGTAATAATTTCTGATTTAAGAACTGAACTATGTTAAAAAAAGCCCAAATTCTAGAGAAAATGTTGTTATCTTACCCCAGCTGCTGTTAAAGACTCGGAAAACTTCTTTGATAGACATGAAACTTCATTGCACATGGCACTTGTTAAACTGTTTTAAAAAAGAAAGACAAATATAAAAATACATTCTCCTTCTGTCAACAGATAAACCCCCTATGACTGTCCCAGGTACAAACTTCACCTTAGAAACCAACAGTGTTCTCAAGGCAATTTTGCTTCTAGCAATTTTTAAAATATTTTTAGGTAGACTTTGCCCATTATATATTTTTTGTATTCTTCCACTGCAAACTGACTACAGCAGGAGAATGATGTCCTGTGGCTCAAACAGGAGTTCTTTCTGAGATGGTGATGTTCTGTGTTTTTAAATTCTAAACTCCTAGTTGAACTATTGTTTTTCTGTTGATTGCAGCAGCACAACTATTAGAAATACTGGAAATAAATCAAACTTTATTGAGAACAGTGAAGAAGCTTGCTATCTAAGCAATAAAACATCTACTCTACTGTAAGAGGAATTGCCCTTATGGCCAAAATATGAGAAAACAAGGAGATCTAGATCTGTTTCCAGATCTTTCACTGTTTTGCTAAACTTTCCCAAGTATGAACCTCATCCTGCAAGGTGCTCCACACCTTTGCTCTAATGCTGGAAAATGCTTGTTCAAATGCTTTGGTTTAGACTCAAGTGTTCCTATGGACTTTGCTGTTGCTACTAGGATTCTTACAGATAAACACTTGCTTAAATACTTTACTTTTACTTAGGACTCGAGTGCTTACAACACCTTAATGCCAAAGCTTACTGAAATCAGTAGAACTGACTATCGCAGAGAGCTTTAGATCTGAATTTTGATAAACCAGCTTCCTGAATTTATGTATGTTTTGTTGTGGTTCCCTGCAAAGTTGCTGATAGATGCGGTTTTGTTGTTTAGACTACAGACTGATCTTCGTATACGTTTGGCAGATAAACACTAGATAATGAAACCCTAATGGCAGATAATAAGACTGTATCATTATTGGCAGATAATACTGCATTATGCACTCTAAAAGCACATTCAGTCTATGCAAGCATAGTGTCTTTTAGAGAGGGAACAGGAAATACAACCCCAAATGAGCAGGTACGTTCACTTGCTGGAGCTGAAACAACTTTCAGCCTGTCAACAGGTCATGTTTTTGCAAACACACTTATGATAGCCATGTCAAGAAATGACAGGTAAGTGATGTAACTTGGTTACATCAGAAAATATATCAGCAGGACCCCTAAAGCCATTGCTGTTTGTTGATCCATGAACTTACTGCATCTTCAGGTGCTGAAAGCTGAACAGAACTTCATGAGTTTTAAGTAAATGTCAATTGTTTGCATATACAAAATGAGTAACACTCACCTTGTCAGTACTTTTGCTTGATCTCGAGCTGTTTTTTCTACTTCCTGCCCATGTAGAATTAATTCTGCTACTTTATGAAGCTGTTCAATACATCGAGCAGTTACCTCAGCAAGACTTTCAATGGACAGCATGTAAATTTCCTTAATTTAGACACAAGGAACAATACTATCAACAATAACAGCCCCAATAAACATACATGTAGATATATACACATAAAAGAATTTGAAAATTAAGAGCCCTCCTCCCTCCAGTTAGAAATACCACTACAGACACAGTGAAGTAATATCAGCCACGTCATCCTCACAAACAACGCTGGAAAATGAAAACTCATCCTGAAAAATCAGTAAGAACAAGTCTAACGTTTATCTGAACAGGAACTAGTCCAGGCTCTCAGATTTTCCAACACAGCACTTCCAAACCTAGTCTTAACAACTACAAAGATCCCTTAACTCTGGAGTCAGTCATAGTTGCTTTCATATGGAGTCAAAAGTCTCGAGTCATTCCTCAGATGAATCTCCAGAGTAGAAATGGATAATGATCCCAATTAAAAACTGGCTTTTATCACCAATGATAAAAAATTCTACAGAGCACTACTATGCCATTACAGCTTTCACAAGCTGATGCCAGCTGGAAATCTGCACTGGCATAAAAACCTGTGATATATGTTCCTTCTTTGGACCTTTTACTGTAAGGAAATACGACAGCTAATTTCTTTATTGGAATTCATTCAAAAAATCTTGACAAAGATACCAACCACATCTAATATTGCTGTAACTTGGCGTAAAATATCCAATCACAATTAACCCTACAAGAGGGGCTGTCTAAATGGACAGGATATTTTTAGCCTGAAGTGCTATCTTTCATAAAGACAGTGAAGGCTTGTGAGTTGCCTAAATTGTATTTCTGTTTTGCCTGTTTGTGATTTAAACTGCTTAAGAGTTTACATGAATTTTGAGAATATTTTCCACACATTGTCACCGGGAGAAAGAAATGCCAAGGAATGCTGAGATATGACTTTCAATGTGCTCTCATCATTACACCACAGCATCCCTGAGTTCGCTGCCTGTCGTGTGTACACACAAAAACACAGACATAAAAAATAATCTGGCTGTGCAGAGGACCTGCTACTTTGATATTTGCTCATGGGAACAGACTAACAGTAAAATATTGAGTCAGTTTCCTATTGGTCTACAGCAATCACTCAGCAATTGCTGTCAGAGGCAAATCACATCTGCCTTGGCAAAAAATTATTATTATTTAATTTTCCTCACCCTCGGCCACATTGCTCAGCTTACTGCAGCTCCTCTGAAATATGTACACAAATCAAAATAGTTATATATTAATATTTATTAATATTTCCATGAGTTTAAAAAAGACAACATGTAAAATCAACACACAAAGATGCACTCTTACCAAACAAGATATGAAAATTTGCTTAATGAAACTAATCCTCCAAACCCCATTTTTACCTCCACATTTTTCTTTCTGTGTACTTCTGTTTTATCACTCTGAATTTTATCTTCTTTTTCGGTCTTTTCTTCACCAGGTTCTCTAGGCTTTTCTTTTAGCTTCTCTTCTATGTCTACTGGAGTGGAAGAACTGGCTTCTTCCAGCCATTCATGAGCTTTTTTCCTAGCCTGCAAAACAAAGAACCCAACCCCAAATTTCAGTTCAAACAGGGAAAATAAAATTATGTTTCTGAACATTACTTAACAACACATTTACTTACTTCCTTTTTACATTCAGGAGTTTAAACACATCAAACCTCCATGTAGTATTTAGATAAATCTATACTTAAGAAACATTTCTGATTGCATAAATATGGATCAGCCAGGAATAACTCCTGTACAGGTATGATATTCCTAACCAACACATAAGAGTTGGGGCTAATACCAAAGTTACTAATATTTCAGCTTTATGAAGTGTTTCTCAAGGGAATTTATACGGAAATAATTTTACCAAATAAAAAACTAGGAAGGTGGTATAAAAAAGAAGAAAAAAGCAGAGGTAAGAGACATGACCTGAATTCCTAAGTGCAAATAAACAGAAGAGCATTCTATCTTCAGCTGCCTTCACAGGCATGAAAATAGATCAAAGTACAAATCTTAAAGTTTTACACAACTGTGATGCTTAGTAGGAAGATTTTGATTTTTTTTTTGGTAAGAAGTCAAATTAAAATATGTTAAGACCAAAGCCTAAGCCAGTCTATCTGTGCAGCTAGAGAGATAAACATTCATCTAAGCCCAAGATGAGCAGGTGAATCACCTTTAAAGGGGCCTGATAGTAAAAGCAACGTGACCAGCAACGTGACCAGCTTGCAGTCACACAACTTCTACAGGATTGGAACTAGATAAATTCAAGAGTTTTCTTCTAGCTGCAAAGGTGTAGAGAAGTCCCTCTGACAAGTAAACACAACGAGCAAGAAAAATAATTGTGAATCTGAGCTTTGTTTCCAGTAGGAAGACCAAACCTGCCGTGTTGATGACCTCTGTTCTGCTGAGTCCTCCCTGCTGAAGGCAGTCGAACTCGGCCCGCTCTGCTGCCCACTCACCGCCCCTGTACTGCCTCCCCCATCTCACCTCTTCCACAACAGCTTTTCTACAGTTATCATTTGGTCCCACCCCCCTGTACTTTGCTTTCTGAACTATCTGAAGAGAGACAGGTACTGCTGTGTTGGCTTTCAGAGCAAAGCCTCCCTCTCTGCCCAGGAACAGCGGGCGGCTCACCGAGGGCACCAACCTTACTGAGCCTGTCCGGGGTGGCAGCGACGTGCAGCTCGAACAGCAGCTCGGTGAGCACGCTGACAAACTCCTCTCCCACAGCACCTGCAAGAAAAACAAGGCAGCTCTTGTTGGGGTGCTACCACTATAATATTTTACATGATAAAACACACCCAGTCACATAGCTTCCCCAAGCACTCTAGCAGTGACAGTGACAGAACAAAGGGTGTGTGTGGGGTGTGCTCAAAAAGCAAGAGAGACACCGGTACAATGACCTATGCCAGCTCGACACTGAATGCTCTTTACATCTCATTGTAAATTACCCTGTTTCACAAAAGCAGGTACGAGAAGAAGCTGCCTGATCCCTAGTTATCTGATAAAAATGTGTAGAATCATTTGGGTTGTAAAAGACCTTCAAAATCATTGAATCCAATCAATAACCTAAAACTGCCAAGTCCACTGCTAAACCATGTCCCTAAGAACTGCATCTACCCATCTTTTAAACACCTCCAGGGATGGTAACTCACTTACTTTCCCAAGTGGCTTGTTCCGATGCTTGACAATCCTTTTGGAAAAGAAGTTTTCCTGATATCCAACCTACACCTCCCCTGATGCAGCTTGAAGTAATTTCCTCTTGTCTTGTCACTTGTTACTTGGGAAAAGAGACTACACACACCTCACAACCCACAAAAAAAATTAAATACTAACCTCTTCTTTCAAGCTAAGGAATCAAATAATAAAATAATAAAATAATAGAACCATAGAATCATAATCATCAAGGTTTTATGCATTTGCTGCACTTAATAAAACCACTTAAGAACCTGTGTATTAACAAATTCAGAGAAAAAGGTTGGCTTTCCCTAACTCGGGAGGATTGTAAGAAGCTTCCACTCACTCTGCTAAGACTTTAATGAAGATAACATTTTTTGAAGGGTTCCCTGAGTAGTGTCCTACTCAGGGATGTGTCAAAGCAGTGCACAGTGGTAACTGCACTGTCGATGCACCCATTGTATCCCCTACGAATTATGGGGGAGAAAGCTGAGGAAGCAGTAAAGGCCACATGTCCCAGGTCCAGAGTCTGACCACAGGCCTGTCACCTCAGCCCTAACAGAAAGCGACTCTGAGAAGTAATCAACTTTTCTGTTCTTTTGGTGTCCTGCAGTGCAACTAAAATTCACTCAACTTAATACTAAGACATGAAATTTAGTTCAAATAGTAATAAACCTCAAGCCTGACTGCACTAGAAGACGTGAGTGATTTTGAAATGCAGCCTGCAGTAACACCCATTCAGCTGTGAGGTGGAGAGAACACGTGTGTGGACATTATTTCCGCTGCCACAGAAAGGATACGTTTTGCTGCTGACTGATTTGCTTTTGCAGGGGAAAACATTTAGCACACTCCAATTCTGTCTTTATTTTTTTTCTAGGTGTGCACTGCCTATTTAAAAGGTCAGTTAATGTTTCAAGGACAGTTGTGCTTCACTGAAAAAAACAGAACTTCTGACCTACAGAGAAAACACCACTTTGTGCAAGAAACAGAGCCTTCCCTAGGGGCCGGTTTCAAAGCAAGGAACTATTTCCTACAGAAATTAAGGAACAACAGACATCTCCTGAATCCTCACTCTTAAGCAGGTAATACATGTTCTTGACTTCTATTTCTCACAAACCCATTTTTTTAAAAAGTAACAAAGGAAAGAACTAGCAAAAAATTCTACCATCCTATGACCACACTGCATGCTTGCTGCCCCCCTCCAAGAAGAACCAATGAGCTCTCAGAGAGACATCCTGCCTGATGAGAAAGGACTGCTAGAAACAGCACTCTGAGAAGAAAAGACTTTGCAGTTAAAACACGTGGATGTTAACACTATTTTTTTTTACTTTTCTGAAGCCTAGAGAAATCAAACTTCATCATCTTGCAAAATACAGGTTTTGTGGGCAAAGCACCCCTGAAAAGAAATACATTTGATGTCTCTGTGTTCTGAAACACCACAATACGGTGTTTAACAGCACACGACAGTTCTCACTCAGGCCAAGGGTATGGCTTCTGTCAGCCTGAAGAGGTTTGGTGTGAATCTCACCGGCCTAGAAACATAACTGGGGGGGCTTCAAGCTAACTTCTTATCCTTCTGTTCCCAGCCTGACCAGGGGAATGCCCAAATTCATCACCTGTTTAAGACATCTGTTTTGCCAAAAGGCCCACCCATTTGCTGGTAACTTTTGTGAGCTGATCCACAGGCTGGCCCTGTTCTCCTCGACGCTGTGCGCTGTCATGGCTTCCACTAACTTCACTTCTTTCTCACACTCCTCTTTGCCAAGCAATACCTAGAAAGCAGCTTTGCCACTACATTTCAAGGTGACCTTCCTTCAAAAAAGTTCAGAGTTATTAATCCCTTTATTACACTCTAATCTTTTCCCTATCAAGCAAGGGAAGGTGCAAAGAAAGGACGAAGCTGCTAAACAGAAAAGCACTGCTAAACACTCCTACGCGCTTTCAGATTACCCAATTTCATAAATAGCTTCTGTAAGAAAACCTCAGTTATCCAAAAGTCATTCTTATTTTTGTTTGCTTTCACTGATGACATAATAAAGTAAAAAAAATACTTTTAATTACACTATAAATTCAAAATTAAGCACTGATCAGCTTCCAGGACTTTCAGAGCACTAATCTTAGTGACTTGCTTATGAAGAGTATCAGGATACCAGAAATTGTACTTCAGATTGTGATTTTTTTTTAATTATTATATGCTGAAGTAACAATTGTTCTTACAGTTAAGTCTCTGTTTCTAATTACCTTTCTGCTCCTGTACCACTTCATCATCTGATTCCTTTGGAACAAAAATCTCCTTTATGGCAATTAAATCACTTTTCACAGTCTCCAGCTGCTCTCCATCAAGTGTTGCTAAAAATGACTGAATCTGTAATAGAAAGGACAGAAGTAATTCCTAAACAAAACAGAGCCTTTTTCTTAAATTGCTAATTTTGAGCATGATACCAAAACAAACAGAAACTGCCATTTTGTTCAAATCTTGTTTCTAACGTTCCAATTTATCCAGACGCATTTTTAGTTCTCATCAACAAAATTTGTTGAATATGACAAAAAATTACACCACCCTTCCAAGATCATCAAGTCTCTACCTTCTCCCAGAACACGTTTTGAATGATAAAACTGGTTAAACTGCAAACTGTAATAAGCATTTTGGGATTGCCTGGATGAAGCCAGCAGGAAAGAAGAGCACAGGCCAAATTCACGCTTAGTCTCACTGGAGGAGTTAGAAAAAGAAGGCTGTTTGTTTCTCCTCCTTCAAAATGCAACCAAAGTTATTGACAGCCTTACCAGTCTATCTGTTCTGAAGAACGTATCACAGATCTTTGGGTGTCTTGGGTATCTGCAAGTCCCTGCATATCTTACAGGGTGGCAAACCCACAAGGGGTGGGAACAGATTCTTTGAATCACTGTTTGCACCTCGGATCCGCGGTGTTAACTGGATGATCGCACTCTCTGCCTACAGAGGTCAAGAGAAATGCCTTCTCTCCACTTGATACAAAGCTTCCCTTGCAGCTTTGTTTCAAGGTTAGTTATATTTTAAGCTTGCTTGAAAGATGTGCAGACTGGCTTAGTGAGAGACTGGAGACATTATTTTCTGCTGTTCCTCCTTGACGTGTACTTCCAGTAATGATGTCTTGGGGTAGTTTTATGTAAGTTTAATACCTAACACAACAAAGAAGACTGAGGGACTGATTAAGTAATCTAGGATTCATTCTAATTCACTAGCCTCTAAGAGTAGTAGGTCTGGAATTCCTGAAGGTAAGCCAAAAGACATGAACCTCCTTGCAAATTCTGAAAAGACACCTGCACAGTGTCACAAGCAGACGTATGGTCCCACCAAAAATCACTTCCAGTTATGAAGTTGTTTGTTTTTAGTTTATCTTGGAGTTAAATTTTATGCGTGTTAAGAATGATTTCCTGAAGGCCAGGAGAGGCCTGTGAGACCAATCCAGCTTTCTCTGAATTGATGAAAAGGTTACTGCTCATTTCGCATGCATCTGCAGAGTGAAATTAATGGGAAAAACAATTTTTTACCATGCTGTCTGCATACTGTACCTGAGCCTCACTTTCATTCGACAGGATTTCCAGAGCTTCAAGGTGAGACAAACCTTGGAACTCATCAAAAAGTAATCCATAATGTGCTGTTCTTTCCACTGTAACTTGCTGAGCCCGCCTCTGTTTCTCTTTTTCTTTCGCTTCTCGCAACAGCTGCAAAAATATACATCATTCCTGTTGTTTTATTGGTAGTGCTGTAGGTGTGACAGATTTTATTATTTTCTACTTCTGTTTGTTGAGGAAGAAGTAATAAAATCTGGGACTATATCATATCTACAAAGCTGAAATTTTAGAGCTGAAATATCTAACTTAGTTTTTGATAAACTTCTCTAATAAAATATTTAAGTAGTATTCTAAATGTGTTTTTCCCAATGGTAATTGCTAACCACCTTTAAAAAAAACAATGAACGAACAATTAATCTTACTTATGTTCTCAAAAGCAATGTCACCTATGGATATCATGTGATAAATTTAGCTACCAATTACAATGAAGGAAAAATAAAAGTAACTATTTCATACAGAGCCTTCAAGAGTCATGCAATCCATTCCACAGACCACAAAAAGGGAAGAATATTATTTTCAGGACCCACCTACCCACTTGCATAAATAATGCAGCTACTTAAATATTTCCTATAAAATATTTTTAGCAGATACTACAGTCAGTTTTATGTGACAGCAGGACTGACAAAAGATATTGGCCTAATAAGGTATGACTTCTACCAAAGGTGGGGTAGAACTATACTCCAAATACCTGGGGATATTTTAGAGTGATCTTCTTATACACTTCTCTTAGTGAATAAGAAGGACAGAATAGTGTATAGAACAGGATCACATATTCCTGCCTTCTGTTACCAGGAAGGAATGGTCTCTTGCATAAATTTGCTACAGTAAATCTGAACTGCCCCAAGTCACATATAAGCCTCTGGACACAGGCAAACTCTTGCCACTTACACTGCTGCATCACTCAAAAGCTCTGCAATATTATCTTCATTTATTAATTTGCTACAAAAGTCTTACAATGGCATATTTGTCAGTTTCCACCTTCAAAAGATCACTCACAAAATTTTATGTACAAATCACCAAAATGGAAGTGTTGTGTTATGCGACCCATGACGGCTGATTTATGTCACTTTCTGCCTCAGACTGCGTGTGTGAATTCACACATATTGTTTAGGAAGGTGTTCTCAAAAGTTCACTTGAACTCTGTGGGCCTTAGCAAGAGTTTCTTGCTTTTTGCTTCCATCTACAGCTATTACAAACACATCAACAATTTGATTCTGTCTCCAGAGTGTAATGATTTATCACCACATATATACTATCTTATTAAAATCAGCTATGGTAGTGATTGTGCAGAAAAAATGATTTTACATTATCTTTCGTGGTTCTGTGAAGAAAGTGCAGCAAATATAAAGCACAATATTTATATCCATAAGCCTAGCCAAAATCTACTGCAATAAATAACTCTTCTCCCTGAGGAATGTGAAATCAAATAAATCCAACCTGAGATAGAGAAACTGTTCTGGCCATCAGTGTTTTGGTTCTCTTAAATCCAGGATCGTTTTCTGCAAGGACATTCATGGTTGTCTTCCCAATAAATTCCAAAGCATCTAAGCCTCCAGATAATACACTTTTCCCCTGTATAAAATAATGCAATGTGGTTATTTTCTTTCCAATTTATTTTAGATGAACTGTAAAGAGTACTGGTTTTGCCAACACTGTCTTTGAAATAGATTCTCAATAATAAGATTGATATGTTTATAACATTATGTTATTCTGTTCTGAATACATTTTCAAAGAGAACAAAATGAACTACACACATATTTCTAGTTAATGAAAAAACTCACACTGGAGGAAATGTAACACCTGTTGCCAATAAAAATAAATACTACTTTTTTTTATTTGATGTAATTATTTTGCCATGGAAGAAACTAAACAGACGTGTAACAGAACTTTACAAAGACCTACAGCTTAACAAACTCTAACTGTTAAATTGACCTACACTGAGATTGCACCTAAAACTGATGGAGAACAACTAGAAGAGAGAGGCCAGTTAGAATGACTCACTGTGTTCTGTACAGCATTAGTGATGGCTGACAGCACGCCGCGAGATCCAGACGAAGGAGAAGGAACATGCTCAGAAGAGCTTTGGTCCAGAGAATCTTCTGCTTCTACTCAAAGAAAAAAAGCAAGCTATAGTGTACTTTCAACTCTATGAGCCACAAATAACAGTAAACTGGATTCTGTGATCTTAAAATTTTGTAAATTGTACTAATTTGGCAGTGTCAGAGAGTTTTGCCCAATTTCGGTGAACCTGAACTTACGTATAATTCTTGTTTCAGCTGCAGGAGGCTCTTCTGTTTCAGAAGATGCTGAACTTGTGTTATGAATCCCTAGGGTAGTTCCTGCTTTTTCCTTTACTGCTGTTATCCCATGACCTGCAGAAGCAGCATATTTTAGATCATATGATTTGAAAACTTGTTACTAATAGTGCATAGTATACTCCATGAGTGATGACAGACAGAATAACTATTAAACTTACCTCAATTGCTTAATTTTTCTACATTAACAATTCACTTGTTCTACTATATCCAGTATAATAACCGGTTAGAAATGATAAAGATGAAACACAACACAAATGATACTGGATCTGAAAAGTTGAACAGTTATCTGTCTGAAGAAAATAAGACCTTTGTCTATTTTGTCTCGTGTCTTACAAAACGCAGCAGTACGTCCCGCGGTGCAGGACACGCTCAGTTATGCACCACAGTGATGCAAGTCATTGCTGGACAACTTCTTGCCTTATGCAAAACCTATTCTAATGCAGATACTGCAGAGCTGTTGTGCTACTTTGTCTCATCCCAATATCCTGCACATTTTAATTCGTTCAATGAAAATATTAGGAAGAACAGATTCTGCAGTCATTTATTTACTCTCCACATTCCTAGGACTCACTTAAATAACTATTAATTGTGCTTTTAAACTAAGGTAATAGATAATCCACGTCACATTCCTTTCCATATGTCCTGCTTATAACTTTTTAAATGAGCAAGAGAGTTCTGCTCTTTCTATTGACTTAATTCTTCTTAAGGATTTGACTTGCTACAAAAATACTATTGTCCTGTAATTGTATAAAAAAACCTAACTATGAACATTGAGCAAAATGTTCCCTTTAGCTGTGGGTGAAAGAGTTACGGATTTTGGATTAATTTTCCTTTTTTTTCTGCATCTAAACTTTCATTTCTCATAGTTTTGCAGATAAGCTTGTATTTCCAAGAAAAGGAGGCACACAGCTTCTGTACCGATATTTGCAGACTTACAAAAGGCAGCATTTTCAGGGCTGTGTTTACATGCACTGGAATTGTAAGAAAATATTTCAGGTCAGCTAGGAGCGGATTTGCTGAAATAAGCTGTATGTCCGACTACAAGAACAAAAGCAGATGAGATCAGAAGACCACAACTGAAACAATCAGCACCGTTAGACACACACATATGCACAAACACAGCAGAAGGCATGTTGGTTTGGAAATGAAAATGAGTACTTGTAATTTCAAAAGCCACATAAATAGAAGACATTATAGGAGATACGCCTACGTTTTAGAGAGATGGGTGCACTGGTTTTGTTACAGTGAGCACAGAAACACAACTGAGCTGATACTGCAAAATTGGGAACACGTCAGACACCTCTTTTTCTCATTTTTAACAGCAGAGACTGGAGACCTGTGCAATGGATACTGTAAACCGGATGCTTTTTGACGAACACGTGCTTCCCCACACATACAGTGTTGTTGCTTTTGTTTTTCTTGCCTACTTGATTTTTCTATTGGCTGGTAATTTTCAGCTTGCTAGGTGAGATATTTAATTTGAAAACAAAGGTTTTAGGAGTAGTGCCTAAAAATGTGATCTGCCTTTGAATGTGCCTGATCTGCCCAAGGCCAGATTACAGTGCTCACAAACACTTTAGTCAGATACAACCCACTTCACTTCAGGCACCCTTATCTTCCACCTCCCAGCTTCGAAGCTTTGGATTCCCTGTGGAGTTAGAAGAGGCCAATAGACACCTGGAGGGCAGTTCAGCAGCCTGAAATCTAAATCACTGTCTGCAGGAATGGCTGTCCTGTGTCTCTCTAGCACTCCCAGGCAATCGGACTCCCTCTTTCAGTGGCACAGATAGGGAGGAAGAGTTTGAGATTTTGTTTGGCTACCACAGTCCTTATCAGCTGTGTTGCACCATGGGGGCATTTCTGATGAACAATCAACCAAATTTAGTCTAGCAAGATGAACAAAGCTTCATCTGGTTTAAGACAAAGATGTAGATCAAGGTCTTAAATTAGCATCTGACATAGACTGAGAAACTGAGGAATCTGAAGACAGCTGGGTGAGAATCACTCCACTAAATGAAGTATACTGGGTATATGGAAAAGCCAGCTCTGCTCTGGCTTTGTACACTAAAAAAGTGAGACCCCAGTGTGTTCACCTTGTGGCTATCCTATTGGCTCTCCACTCCCTTAAAGGCTTTAAAATGGTTCTCTTCCTTGTAGCTAGTACAAAAACACAGGATAGATTCTGATATTACTTATGCTATCCAGTCTGTAAATCAGGGAAAAATCCAATAAAGCTAGTAAATGAGACTAGTTTTAGATTTCCTTATTGCAACAGCAAAAGGTTTTAATGATAGCAATAGGCATAAAGGCTGCTACAACAGAACATTGGTTCTCAACCTCTTCTAGATTGTAAGCCCCTGTTAAAAGACACCAAGAAAGTAAAAGGGACTGCCATGCCCAAAAGCATGTCCACAGTTCCTCCCATCTGTTGCATTCAGTATTTTCAAACAGGAAGAAGTGTGAAAAAGGGGTTTGCTGCTACAGCAACTCTAAGTGATTGTTTACAAAACAGCTGAGTGACCACCATGTGATTTCAGGCTTAAACCCAGTTTTCTCTTAATCAGCTGAATTTATGCACTGAGAAAAAAAGTCTGCTGAAGAGATTAACTGTCCTTTTATGACCAGATAAGGTACAAGCATAACACTCAGCCTTTGCTGGTTTGTTTTTCATATAGTCCTTAATTTCACAAGAGGGGAATTGTATCTACAGAGAATGGAAAAAATATCCACCTCATTTCAATACTTCAGCTTTACCATATCTGAAGCACTTGCATTCTGTTCCACATGGAATTCAATTTAGGCCACTCAATGCCGATGATTATGCATACCCATGTGTAATAATATCCAAACTCATGGATGCAGTGACATCACAAGTGACATTTCACTCTGTCATACTGAATGACAAGAAAGGATTTTCAGCATACCAGGGTGAACAGTGGATGTCAGGAATTTCAGAGACCATGTAAACTAAAAAGCTGGGTTCTGGTTTTTACTACCTTTATTGTGTAAGAGGCATTGACAGATGTTAGTCTTACTGATGGCACAAGCAGTAAAAAACCCCAGCCTCACACTGAGGGAAGCACACACATACAGCAAGACAGAGAACAGACTTTGCTTGGAAATGCTGCTTGATGAGCACATTCATTTAAGCATGTTATGAATTCCATAATTCATCCATACAAAATAATACAGCAAATGAAAGGCAAGACTTATAGGAGAAGGTAGTGACTTTTGTTAAGCCAGCAGATTGCTTAGTTGGGAAAAAAAACCCTAACAGGCAAGCTTTCAAGCATACAAGCTGTTTTTAAAAATGGAAGTCACAAGCTTCAAATACAGACAGAGAATATATTTTCCATCACTTCAGCCTTAGGTATAAAGGGTTTGCTGTTACAACTAAGC
Source organism: Dromococcyx pavoninus (assembly GCA_033558185.1). Taxonomy (NCBI): domain Eukaryota; kingdom Metazoa; phylum Chordata; class Aves; order Cuculiformes; family Neomorphidae; genus Dromococcyx; species Dromococcyx pavoninus. Next base: position 57,659 of record JAUMJL010001107.1, on the reverse strand, counting down.
TGACCTCATGGCTTCTTGGTGCTGGCATAGGACATTCTGCTTTTTCCATGTTCTGCTTCTTCTGGCATTTAACTCGTACCATAATGAGCTGGATCAAGGAACTAGATTTTTCTTTCCTCCAGAGTTATTCTTATGCCAGTTCAGCTTCCTGAACTGGATTACCAGGAGCTCAGAGGAGCGCAAGTGATGGCACAGGGAGAAGGAAGAAACATGCAAGGAAAACAGAGGTGCAAGACTGCACATTTCAGTGTCTGCTACCCATTACACTGATTTAGCTGCAATGGTAACCCACAGTTTTATCAACACCGTTACTAAAACACCGGAGAGTGTAATTGCTAATTACTAAAAAATACAATTTAAAGGAAAGAGGGTAAACTGGTGACAATAAGTATGAGAAGTTGTGTCTCCAGATCACAGTGAGCCTAATTCTCCCATCTCATCATCCCAGCAACTATTTCAGTGGATCTACTGTACTGTGATTCCATGAGGAAGGAAACCAAACTTCCTGCACCTTTTAAAAACAAAAGAAAATTTCATCTCATCAGAGAGGCAGATTCAATAACTTTCTTAGTGTGACATCTAGTGTCAGATGCTAAGCATGGCTCTGGCACAGATGGCTACTCATCCAAAGGCATTACAGATTGTGTTGAGCAGAGGAGCATCACACCTGCCTTGTGGCAGGGACCTTGGTTCAAGTAACGTCAAAAACAGTTCAAAGACAGCAGACATGTCCATTAGAACACAAAATCATGGCCAGAACAATCACTGGCTATCTGTGCAGAGTTAGTTAAAAAGAGAGACAATAAAAATTATATGGAAACTACCTTATTATTAGAAACTAAAATCAATATGATAAAGAAATTATAGCCATGCAATAAAAATGCTAATCTGTTTGGAAGCTCTAAATCAGGGTTTGAAGGATAATGAAACAGATCTTTGGAACAACCATTTCAGCTCAGTCTTAAAGAGAAAGAAATGTAAGAAAGAAATTTTTTACAGTAAGAACAATCATTCACTGGAACAACCTCCCCAGAGATGTGGCAGAAGCCCCATTGCTGGAGCTTTTCAAGATGTGACTGGATGAGGTGCCAGATAATCTCATCTGGGCTCCCTTTGCCACAAAAGCCTGGACTAGATGACCTTTCAAGGTCCCTTCTAACCTGAGCTGTTCTATCATAGCAGTTGTTAAAAGGTGAATATATTTGGTTAGGGCTTTAAGATTTTATCTAGTCCACCTCAAACTGTTTCTGCTATTTTTGGACAGTAAATATTCGTCATACTTAACCAGACCAGCAGCTGTGTTGTACCAAAATAACAACAGAACAACAAAAAAAACACATACCAAAGGTGTTTCTGGTAAGTCTAATTCCAAGAGAGCAGCTTTACTTAAACTATTTGCTACACTGAAGGAGTAAGCAACATCAAAATAGACTGGATCATGCCAGACCTATGTTCTGATGTAGAATAGGAGATGAATTGTTGGTTGAACTGTCCGGATATTACATGTTACAACTTGAAGGGGAATAATGAATAATTAATAAAAAGAAGAAAGCTTATAAAAATTCCCAAGAGATTTGATTTTTTTTTCTCTGTCTCTCGCTAGGAATTATGATACTGAGGCAGATATATGGGATATGCAGTCTTACATCCAGTCAATGACAGTGACAGACAGTAAATACTTCAGAGATCAAGCATGAATTTCCATAAAAAACCCTAGGATATAAGCCCTCTTTATCAGCAATATAAATCATTACCTGCTGCATTGATTTCCTGGAACAAATCTAAGATTATACAGTCCTCCAAGATCCCTTAGGTTCACTGAACTATATTATAATGTTTGATTTAGCATCCCAATTTATAATGTCACAGAAAACAAATTAAAAATGTTTTAAAGCTTTAGGATACAGTATCGGACTCAGGATACCATATAAGGAAAGGAAAAACCCAGGGAAAATATCTGACTATTGGATGGACGACTGTAGATTTGATTTCTGCTTAAGTCTATTTTATTTAATTTTATTTAATAAATTCATACAGAAAAGTTAGATCCAAAATTATTAGATAGTAATATGGGAATTCAATTCAACTCTGACCCCAAAATAAGGAAGTCTGTGTAAGCTGTGGATCCCAGGAAACGGAAAGAGAAAACAGAGGAAGTGTTCCTTGACATACACCTGGTTTCAGGCTCTCTCCCAGTTGTTCTTGGTCACTGCCAGAAACTAGATAGTAGATGGGCCTTCAGTCTGACACAGTGCAACCATTCTCATGTAAAATAAAATTATTTTAAAATTACCTTTTTCTTTTTCTGCAAGTGGCTGCTCCTTTGCCTACGTAACTTGACCTTTTCCAACTGTACCCATTTTAAAAGAATAACAACTCTAAAAATATATATACACGATAATGATACACCTATTCAAAATAGACAACACTACACAACTTTATAAAGTCAGACTGCCTAGACAACAAACTTGCTCTCATATTTACACTCTAAGACAGTCACCACGCTGTTGGATGGAATGTTAAGAAGCCAGTACCAATTAAGCATGAATTGTCAATGTATATGAACCAAGGTGTTATATGGCCTACTTAAAAATGAGATCACATCACTAAAAATTCCATGGAAATCCACAGAGATACAAAGTTGGTAGCAGGTTTTATAGACAAAAGCAACAAACAGCTATTTAAAAAGTATGTATTGTTTACTTATTAGGCGATAAGAATGGATGCAACACACATTCTTATTTATCTCCCAAACTTTTTCTGACAGCATTCAGCATTTTCAGGCAAGTTCATGTCAGCTGGGCAAGAAAATATCTATGGCCATAATGGCCCATAGAAAAGATATACACTTTGTGACACGAAACTCCCAGTAAGGTCGAGACTTCTAAGCAACAAAAGACTGTAAGTCAGATTCCACTGTAAGCCTGTAAGAACAGTAACTGTTTGGTAACAATCTTATTACTCAAAAAACATCAGCATGTACATTTGATAGAGTATTATTTACTGCAAAAGCTAAACAGAATACAAATACGGCTATCTGAGGCAAAAACTGAATGACCCAAAAGAGCTCTGTTCAAAGAAATCCACTGTTGCAACTATAAAAATGAAAGAATTCATCAGTTTTACAATTCCAAATGATCAACAGTAAAATTACTTCCACGCACATAAGTTTTCTTCTTTAGTTAGCTATGCTCAGCCAGATAGTTCTCAGAATGTTGTTATGACGGTGTGAGAATGCAAGAGAGACAATGCTCGTGGAAGGCTGTGAAGGCAGTACCCTTTATCAGATAGTGCTGGGGAAAAAATGGGCAAAATTTTCAACAGAGGCCCCCCTTCAATTCTGAAAGAGAAGCGCTAAACTTTGAGGTTAAACACAAGCTGAGAACACTTATGCAGTTCCACAGCTAGTTAAGCTGCCCCTGTCCCCATCGCCATGTTCTGTGTGTCCATCATTTCCTATTTGGAAGCATTTGGGTGATAAAACTGTGAGCCAGATTAGGGAATTCACAAAATGATCCGTCTGAAGATCCAGTTCCTACTTCATTTGTACTTTTCAAAATTAGTCCCATAACCCATCTCCCCAGATCACTACAATGAAGGCCACTGTTAGCACGAGAGAAGGAAGAAATACATTCCTGGGGCAGGGAAGGCGGACTCCTTTCAGCAGCAACCTTCACGTATGTCCATGTAAAGACATCTTAGCAACCCACATTGAGTTTAATTAGATATGTTAACTAATTGGACTCTCTGAAACAAAAGGTAGTGATGAACCCTTGACTGTGGATGCTACTGAAAACACAGGACACAGTAAGTTCCCTCCTTCTCTGAGAAACAGACAAAATTAATTTATTGCTCATGGAACAGAGAAGGATAAGGAGGATAATTATTTGGCCATATTTATTATACGGGACCATAAAACAAATATCTCTATTGAATCTGTTATTTTAGTAGCTAACAATTAATTTTAATTTCTAGATTCTTCTTTTGAAAGTGTTTTGTGGATCCTTTGTGGATCCTTCACCTGAACTGATCAGTTAACAGCTTAGCAGCTGTTTTCTAGGAAATTATTTCCCACTGATAACCAGGTATTCGCACATTTCGCTTTTTGTCTGAGTTTTCAATGTGTAATGATTAAGTTTTACCTAAAATCTTCACAAGAACATTTGTACTAACATGCTATTGGAAATGAGTATAGGGAGAGGAAGGAGGGTGGCCTTGTTTCAATGTGTCATTCTACTCTCCCAAGCCGAGTGCGATAGCCTGACAGTTTCACTGGGAGTCAATGACAGCCGGAATGATTTCTAAGAAGGGAATTCATATAGACAGAAGTTATAGTAAACAAACCACAAAACACGCATGTGCATGAATCTGGGTTGGAGAACTTTGACTTGGAAAACCATAAACCTTCTTTGACAGTTTAAGAAGATCCTTCTTCCTATTAAAAAAATCATGCTTGCCAAGTATATTAGGACAAAATTGTCTACGGACCTTCAAGACACGATATTGCTATGTCTAAGACACATTAAAATTATGACTTATTCCCATGTACTTACTGATTGAACACTTACCCACTGTGGCAGAAGCTGATGACAGGAGAGACTTCCCCCAGGTACCCCAAGCTCCCCATCTACTTGCTTTAGATGAGGAGTCTGTGGCCTACAAGAATGAAAATATGACTCCACTGTCTAAAATTTATATCATCCAAAGGCAGAAGGAAACACAAAGAACTTGTGAGGCAACAAAGTCCAGCATGTAATAAATCATGATATGAGTAAAAACAATCATGCCACTACTTATAAGGATACACAATCTGAAAATATTACTGTGTAATACAATGCCTAGCTTCCTTGATCATGGTGATGCCTTCTGAAGAATGATTTCAAGGTACAGAACATACAGAGAAATAGCCCAGAATGATGACTGACAAAAATTTGCCACCACCTCCTCTGGAAGATAATTAAGATTTTGTGCAAAGTTGTCTTCACACAAAAGGCAGCGTTCTTATGGCACTGCAGGGTTGTCACTGTTCTCACCTCACCCTTTCTTCTCCCAAAAGGAAACCAAGGGCATCATCAGCCTCACTCTGTGTCTGTGAAACCAATGGTTTGGCTGTTGCAATACCAAGTCAGAAAAGCTAATTCCAACAGCCTTCTGTAGAGGGTTGAACTAACCCCGCAGGCTTTGACTGGAAGGCCCCACGATGGGTTCTGCAGGCTCTACTGCGCAGCGTGACTTACTGAAGAACTGCGACATCCGTTTGGGAAGGTGCCAACAGCAGAGCACACAGCTGTGCGGTGAACACGACCACAGTTACGATGGGAAACAACAGCACCAGATGGAGAATGGGTTAAGAAGTTGGCATCATACTACACTAAATCTTATTTCACACATAGTATCCCTGGGCACACATGCCCTTCTCTAGCTTTATTATAAAGACTGTTTTATATTGCCTTTATGTTCACAGTTTGGTTACTAAGGTCATATTTTTAAAGGCCTTTTCATTCCTAAAAGTGCAACAGAATCTTAATGGGATCCTAAACACTTATGGCCAGTGCTAGACTGGGTATCATGTGGAGTTCAAGCTTCTGTACACAAGAAAACAGAATGGGAAGCTTAGTTGGGATCACCTATTCCTGAAAGCACATAAAACCCTAGAGATGTCTTTACAGATGTCCTAATTCTTCTACTTCAGGCACCCAGTCCTATAAAGCCATACAAGTTTATTAGGGTTATTATTAAGGAGAGGCAGGAACTTGTCTCCTCCAGAATTCTACCAGGAGCCAGAATCAGAGTTCTCTGCTTGAGTCTCCTCTGAGGTGTATCCCAGTAGATGTGGGAACAGGGAACTCTGAAAAACTGAGTTGAATAAAAACACATCCAGAGGATGTGCTGCCCACCTTTCACATTAATGTGTGGTATTATGCAATTATCAGTATTCCATATTAAATCATATTAAGAAAATGTTGTCTCAAGGAAGGCTCCAGTAGCATATCATCCCTACACAACCAAGTCAAACCCAAAAGTATGAGAGCCAGTGCTGCATGTGCAGCTTCTATTCTGTCCTTTTCTGAGCTCATTTTTTGAACTGAATGAAGCAGATTTGTAAAGAAATCCAAACAACAAAATCCCAAGAGTATTATATCTTTTCTAAATGGACTAGATCCTTAATAGGATTTAGACTCTGGTTTAATTTTACTACAATCAGGTTAGAAAACCAAATTATTATCATACTGGCAAAGAGAAATTCAACTGTTCCTAGTTTCCAAAAATTTGATGTTGCAATTTAACTACAATTTATTCCCATGCAGGTTCTCTGTACATAACTTCCTAGGCTTTTGTAAAAAACAGTATGCACATTGTACAAAATGCTATCCTTATAAAGCAGGGAGGGCTTCTATGGAAAAGAAAGTATTACTTACTGGACTGCTTTGTTCACGCAGTGTTTCTTCAGATTCAGGCTCTGCATCGAGGCTTACGGTCTCATTGCACTCAGTGGGCAGATCTTCAGTTGCCTCTCCATTGGAAGGCAGACTTTCAGTTACGTTTTCAGCCACAGGCTCTTCGTTAGTAAACATGTCTCCTTCCTGTCCATCACTGGCACCCCGAGCGGCCCGTCCATGTTCATCAAGTGAAGATTCATGCAAGATCTCAGCTTCCATGAGGTGTGGTACTGACTCCTGAGGCAAATTCTCATTGCTGGGCATTTCCACTACTTCAGATTTTTCTTGAGTCAGGGTGCCATCACTTAGGTCTTCAGACATTTTCAATTCTGAATACAGAAAATAAAATAAGGCTTTTAGGTTCCATAAACATTCGAATAACTGTAAAATATGCAGTATTTACCATAAGTTATTGTTGAAGAACAACACAGCCTCGCTGCAAGGCCTGAAGCATGGAGTGCTGTGGCACGTGCATCATGCCAGCACTGGTTATCATGATGGTACTCTGAGTACTCTATTCACTTTGCAGGACAGCACTCAAGTACAAAGAGCAGCATTACTGTTTCTCAAAATATGGTCTGGTGAAGGACAAAGGATGTTCATTTGCCTGGAGAACTCAAATACAGGAACTTCCACATGGTTAATTCCTATGTTCCCTACTAGATGTGTATGAAAGACCTCTGGAGAACCGGATAATCTGAGCAGCAATAGCCAAGCAGCTCTTGCTCTCCTCATCATTTCCACGTACAGAGGTTTGTATAGCCTGCTGACCGATGGAGAGGATGATGATAAACACAGTGTGACTAAAACTGGAGTGACATTTCCGTGTTGGAGAAGGGGCATAACTTGAGAACATGACAGGCCACGGTCCCTGCAGCCTTTCCACAGACAGGAAGCATTCATTGCTCTTGCTGTTCTGCACCACTAGTGTCACTCCACTGTTTGGGGAGTGCAATGCTTCTCACTAGAAGTCCAGACATCAGTTCTGGAATTAAGCTGTGTGACTGAACTTCAACTCTGAAGCTAAGGTAAGCTTGCATGAGGGACAGTTATTCATTTTTTTTTGGTAAGTAGGAACACATTTTCTCTTATTCACTCCTTATGTGATAGAATGAGGGAGAATGGTTTTAAACTGGAAGGGGAAAGATTTAGATTGGACATTAGGAAGAAATTCTTCACACTGAGGGTGGTGAGGCCCTGGCACAGGTTGCCCAGGGAAGCTGTGGATGCCCCCTCCCTGGAGGTGTTCAAGGCCAGGTTGGATAGGCCCTTGAGCAGCCTGGGCTGGTGGGAGGTGTCCCTGCCCGTGGCAGGGTCCGGGGAGGGGGAGGAATGGTGTGTGAAACTGGATCGTGAAGAATTCTTCCCAATATAAAATCTAAATCTCCCAATTCCAATTTAAAGCCATTCCCCCTCATCCTATCACTACTTGCTCTTGTAAAAAGTCTCTCCCCAGCCTTCTTGTTGCTCCTTCAGGTACTGGGAGGCTGCTATGAGGTCTCCCCGTAAGATAAACTCTTTTAAGACTGGTTTTGGAGTTTTAGAAAGCAGCACCCTTTATTTAAGCGCTGCACGCACAAGGGAATAATTTCCATCAATCACGTGTAACAAGACCAGAGCTGGGGACAGAATCTATCTCCCACTGACATGCATACGTCTAAATTTTCCCAGAACTCTCATGCATATTCCATTACTTTCCAAGGACCAATTCTGATGTTATTACGAACTTCACAACAGCCAAATTTCCGCTAATTGGAGCCAGCTCTCTGCCAGCTTCCCTGACCAAGCTGTCCCAGCGTCTCACCACCCTCAGCGTGAAGGATTTCTTCCCCACGCCCCAACGCCAGTCGCGGGGCGCCCGCCGAGCCGAGGCTTCGCCCCCGCCGCTGCCCCCGCGCCCGGGCCGAGGCGGGAGCGCCCGCAGCGACCTCAGCTCAGAATCACAGCATCGCTTGGTTGGAAAAGACCTTTGAAACCATCGAGTCCGACCGCACCTGTGCACCACTAAACCCTTCTCTGAGAAACTCGCCTACCCGTCAAGCACCGCCTTCCCCTTCCCTTTTTTGGTTTTGGTTGGGTTTTTCTCAGTTCTCTTTTCGAGGTCCCCTCTGCGGTAAAGGTTACCGACGGGGAGCCCGCAGGCTTTGCGGGAGGAGAGGAAGAAAGCGCGGCGCCCCTTACCGCTCCGCCGTGCCCGTGCCGGCGCCCCGGCTCCTGCCCCGCCCCGCCCCGCCACGTCGGCAGCCGCGAGGGGAGGAGGAGGCGCGGGCGGCGGCGAGGCGGAGGAGGGCGGGCCAGCCCCTGTCCCCTCGCCCTCCCTCTGCCTGCCCGAGGCGGCCGCCCGGTGCGCACCGCTCGCTTCGTGCTGCTGCGGAGCCGCCCGCGCGCTCAGGGCTGCGGGCGGGGAGGGGGCAGCGCGGAGCCCGCCGGGGCGCGGAGCCCGCCCGCCGTCACCGCCCTGCAGCGCCCCCTCGCGGCCGACGGGGCAGGGGGCGGCCCGGGGGGCTTCCCTTTTCCCCTCCGCCTCAGCCCCGGGGGGGACGAGGGGAGAATCACGGAATCGGTTGGCTGGAGAAGACCTTTGAGATCATCGAGTCCAACCGCACCTGTCCACTTCTAAACCAGATCCTTGAGCCCCTCATCCACCCATCTTTTAAACCCCTCCAGGGATGGGGACTTAACCAGTGCCTGTGCCTGACAACCCTTTCAGTGAAGAAATCGTTCGTGATGTCTGATCTAAACCTCCCCTGGTGCAACTTGAGGCCATTTCCTCTCACCCTGTCACTGTCACTTGGGAGAAGAGACCAACACCCACCTCACCACAACCCCCTCAGCCTCCTCCAGGCTAAACAGCCCCAGGTCCCTCAGCCGCTTCTTGCAGGCCTTGTTTGTTACTCTGAGTGTCATCATCTTCCTAATGGGTTTCAGAAAAGGTACTTGCCTTGTAATATATAGATAAATATAAAGAAAAGATGGAAGGAAATAACTACACCTTTAACAAAACACAGAAGTATACATAACATTTGAGGAATGTTTGTCTTCTTCCAGTGGTGGCACTGGTAAATGTGAGGGTTGAAGGCATGCAGCTAGTGCTAATATGCTTATTTTGCTGTTGAACATAAGCTTCGTCTATCTTTAATGCAGGCAGAACTTAACTGCAGGAGAACTCAAGCTATGCCAGTGGCCAGCTCATAATTAATTTAAGAAATACTCTCCCATAAGAATCTCTGATTTGTAGCAGTTATTACGTGTTAACTAAACATATGTCTGGTTCTGTATTCATGAGAGTAATAGGTTATATTCAAGCAGTTAAACTGTTGTGTTCCAAAAAACCCGTAAATGAATATTTGGTAGAAATAAGGTCTTACCTTAGGATTGTGTCTCATCCTAGGAACGGATAGCAAAATCTTTCCAGCTAAGGGCAGACATTGTAAGTTGTCATTTGGAAACCAGATGTGACTCCTCTTGTCTCTATTGAGATGGAGGAAGAATCACAGAGTCATGGAGTACTACAGGGCTCATTGACACAACAGCAGAGAAAAAGAGTTGTCCATATTCTGCCACTTACTACTTGTTGTGTATTTCCCTGCCTTTCTTGGATGACCACTTTTCACTTGAACCTGAGAAATGAAATGTGATGTACAGAATAAGCTTTAAAAAGTTTCAAGAATATTTTTTCCACTTCCTGAGTCACTGAAGTGTTAAATTGTGAACATGTTATGGCATGCTAACCCAGAAAGGCAGGTTTTAGCATCGCAGTTCTGTACTTAGATCTCAGCTAAGATGAAATTTCTGACCAACATCATGCAGAAATAAAGAGAAACTGATTTATGTCTTTGCCAGGACAATAACTCAAGTGTTCGGGCCTTCAGTACTGAAGTTGCTGCTCTGTTTGAAAAAAAAAAGAAGAAAACCCCACCCACTGTTTCCATGTCCACTGTTTAACCCAATCACAACACTATTGGAGCAGGAGAGAGATATTGTTTTTCCATTACCATTAAATGGAAATTAAAATAAGACAAACAGTAGCTTTATAAACCAGCCTTGATAAGAACTTGACAACTACACTGGTGTAGCTCATGGGCAAAAAAAAGTCAGAATAATGCACATAGATCATTATTAAGTTCAGAGAGGAAGATGTTTGAATTTCAATGTAAATTTTAATCAAAAGAAGTACTTATTTTTGTATTAATTTAATGAAAACAGAAAGTTGGAAAAAAGATTATCCCCCCCGCTCTCTGCCCACCCACTCCCGATTAATCTGTTGCAAAGCATGAAAACTCGGTTGAACAGTAAGCAGTAGGTAAATAATGAGGAAGTTACAGTAATATTGCATGTGGAAAATCTATCTGGAGGAAGCTAATGCCATTTCATAAGCTGTCAGTAGATGGCACAAACACTTACACAAAAAGTTTGGGCGTTCCTAAGTATTCTCACACAGTAGGATAGAGTTACAGGAAGTTTTCTTTTTGACTGTTCCTGGGTACATTTACTGCTTTTTTGGACAGCAGGGATTTCTGGTGAGAAACTTTTCATTTTATTGATTTTATGCAGCTGCTAGTTAGCTAAAACCTTTTTATGTTCTGCGTCTTATTTGAAAATAAGCCATGTTTTCCATAGAGGGTTATTAGCAGATATATGATGTACTTTCAAGTATATGGGTAAGAAATGAGAGTAAAGTCGCTTATGTTCAGTAAGTTCATCCAAGGAAGCTGATCGAATGGCAGTCTCTGTGTTAACACTACACCTGTAGTTAAGAGGGTCACAGTGATTTAGAGGAAATTATTTTTCAAGAATGGGTCTAACTTGATGATATGTTTCATTCATGTGAAAGACATATTTTTAACATTTGAGTTTGCTATCATGGCAATAACTTGAGAAGCGCGTGCCTTGATAATGAACCATCACAGCTCAATGCGTTCTGTACTCTTCTATGAAAGTTTAGTCAGTTTATATTGGAAAAACTCTTAAAACTTCAATTTTGATTATCTCTGTAAACAACAGGGCAATTTCTCACTATGATCTTAGTTTGCTTACACTTCTGGGTTGCTTCTCTGCTTATATCTTGATAATGCTCTTTTTGTCAATTTTGAAGACTTGAGGATACTTCTGAATTAAAAGGGATATGACTATAAAGGATAATTTCTCTCATGTCACCCACATATGACAGGTCATGTGTTGTAACAGATGTTAATTCTGTTGCTTCATAGGATACTCTAAAGAAAACGTGAAGGTATGCATAAATAATTTGACTGAATGCCAGGACATAGGAATCGGAAAGAAAATTAGGCACATAGGAAAGAATCCTAGCCTTCTTTCACCTAATTCCTGGATATTGCTCAGATTTTGTCCTAAGAAGGGATAATGATGTGAAGGTAGAGGTTTTTTAAGTTTTGCTCTTGGAGCTACACCTTTTGCCTATATACACACCAGGAGTAGTGTTGACCAGGGCAGAGGATGCTGGTTGCCTTTTGTTTTCTGCATGTGCCCCCGTGCTTTTTGAGGGCTATGATTGTAAAACTGCATATAATTTTTCCAAATGAAAATCTGGGAAAAAGCTGGAAAAAATTTGCCATATAGTCCCACTATTTCTAGATGGTTTCCAAGCCTACTTTCATGCATTCTTTATCAAAGAACTCAGTAGATTGGGGTTTTTTTTGTTGAACTGTTGAGATTTCATAATATGGATTGGATTAGAACAAGAAGAATGTACATTTTAGACACAGTAAATTAATTCTAAGAAAACTTGTGGAATGGTGAATTGTACAAAGGATGTAGTCCTCAAGGTTGTAGCTTTAGTCCAAAAAGTGATAGCGGTTACTGTCTTATTATAGAATCATTAGAAATCACGATTCAATTGAGGTTTGTAGCCGCAAGTCCATTTGAAAAACTGTCTTTGAGTCTAGTTCATATCCTTGAAGAGAAAGTCTGAGGAGGGGATGACTGTGCTGACCTCAAATATTGTACTTTCTGATCACAGTGATTCAGTTGTGGGAAGCCTTCATAATACATTGAATCACAGAAGTAATTCTGTAAGTAAGAGGCAAATTTTAGTCACCTATGAAATTGAACATATTTTGTAAGAAACAGACTCGTTATGCATTGAATATAGCGTATTTACCAAATAGAAAATTCTGTGGTGTTCTCTTAATAAGGAATGCCTCCCTAAATAATAAGTGCCTTCATTACTTTTTGAGCCAAAGGAAGAGATGAGAAATTGGAACCTTAAAAAAATCAATTTCTACAATGGCTCCTGTGTAGCCACTGTTACAGTCTCTTTTTTTGCTTGGTTTGCTACAGGATTAGAACAAAGATGGAGAGATAAGAAAAGTATTGAGCATCTCCAAGGAACTAGAAGCCAATACAAAAGAAAATATGAAATCTCTTGGAAAATTTTTTCTTTACAAGTGTCTGTTTGCAATAACTTTTTGGCACCAAATCAGCTTGTCTGTGGAAAATGAAGTCTTTACATCTGTTTCTAATGATTTTCCAGAAGATGGTTCTGACAAAAATATCAAGAGCCTGCCACTCCTGTATACAAACCGTCATCAGTCCAAAGCTAATTTTGGCTGGATTGTGATACAAAATACTACAGAAAGCCTGTGGTTGTCAGAAATCACAAATGACAATGTAAAAAAATTAATAGCATTATTATCTAATTTCAAACAAGGCTCCAGGTTACAAAATTTTACATTGACAAATGTGTCAGTGGACTGGGATGCTCTTATTGAAATACTTCAGACAGTATGGCACTCATCCATTGAATACTGCAATATTAACAGTGTAACACAACTATCGGACATCCGAAGCCTTGACTTTGACTATTCAGGTACCTCTATGAAAGCACTGACACTGAAAAAAGTTTTAATCACAGACCTGTACTTCTCACAGGATGACCTATACGAAATATTTGCAGACATGAATATTGCAGCCTTGACGATAGCTGAATCAGAGATGATACATATGCTGTGTCCTTCGAATGACAGTCCTTTTAGACACTTAAATTTTTTTAAGAACGATTTAACAGATCTTCTCTATCAAAAATGTGACAAATTAGTTCATCTGGAGACATTAATCTTGCAGAAGAATAAATTTGAGAGCCTTTCCAAGGTAAGCTTCATGACCAGCCGCATGGAATCACTGAAATATCTGGACATGAGCAACAACTTGCTGAGTCACGACGGAGCTGATGCGCCGTGCCAGTGGGCTGAGTCTCTGGCAGAGCTGGACCTCTCCTCCAATCAGTTGGCAGACGCCGTGTTTGAGTGCTTGCCAGTCAACATCAGAAAGCTCAACCTGCAAAGCAATCAGATCACCAGTGTCCCCAAGGGGATGGCTGAGCTGAAATCCTTGCGAGAGCTGAACCTGGCGTGGAACCGGCTCTCCGACCTGCCGGGGTGCGGCGGCTTTACATCCCTGGAGTTCCTGAACGTGGAGAGGAATTCCATCCTCGCCCCCTCTGCCCACTTCTTCCAGAGCTGCCCGAGGGCCAGGGAGCTCCAGGCCGGGGACAACCCCTTCAAGTGTTCCTGTGAGCTGCAAGCCTTCCTGCGCCTGGAGAGGCACTCTGGGGGAAGGCTGTTCGGTTGGCCGGCGGCGTACGTCTGCGAGTACCCACGCAGCCTGCGAGGGCTGCAGCTGAAGGACTTCCACCTGAGCGAGCTGGCCTGCAACACGGCGCTCTTGCTGGCGACAGCGCTGCTGCTGACGCTGCTGCTGGTGGCTGCTGTGGCCTTTCTGTGCATCTACCTGGACGTGCCGTGGTACGTGCGGATGACGTGGCAGTGGACCCAGGCCAAGCGGAGAGCTTGGCGCAACCGCCCCGAAGAGCCGGAGACCGTCCTGCAGTTTCACGCCTTCATTTCCTACAGTGAGCGCGATGCGCCGTGGGTGAAGAACGAGCTGATCCCGAACCTGGAGAGGGGGGATGGCTGCGTGCGGCTGTGCCAGCACGAGAGGAACTTTGTCCCTGGCAAGAGCATCGTGGAGAACATCATTGACTGCATTGAGAAGAGCTACAGGTCGATCTTTGTGCTGTCTCCCAACTTTGTGCAGAGCGAGTGGTGTCACTACGAGCTGTACTTTGCCCACCACAAATTATTCAGTGAGAATTCCAACAGCTTAATCCTCATTTTACTGGAGCCAATCCCTCCGTACGTTATCCCTGCCAGGTATCACAAGCTGAAGGCTCTCATGGCAAAGCGAACGTACCTGGAGTGGCCAAAGGAGAGGAGCAAGCACACCCTTTTCTGGGCTAACCTGAGGGCAGCTGTTAGCATTAACCTACCAGTGGATGTTGGGGAGAGGGCTGGGGAAATTGATTAAGACTCTTTCTAATGGATCTTCTTGTGAAGCAATAAATACTTTAGGATTTTCTTTGGTTGTCAGTGTGTTTAACTTTTTATTTACAGAACCTTTTTTCTACATAGTTATTTCAGTTGCCTCAACTGTATGAAAAATAGAACTTGCCTTACTGGACATCTCTTGGGACTGATACAGAGATCCCAAATGAGTTTGGATGTGGATTTTGAAATACAGCTTGAGATAACTGTGGAGAATTTTTCTCTGCAGAATAAAATCTGGAGCTGTTGGTGTAGTCATGTGGAAGCATGCTTGAATTGCTGGAGAGTTCTGGACTGCTGCATTAATAACAAGGCTTTTGTAAGAATCAGTTTGCAAGAAAGACAATTATGCATCCTGAGAAGATGTCCAGGTCTTAAGATATTTCATGGGTAGTGTTCTCTCAGATTCAGTGAAAGTTAGGGTAGGACCCAGGTACAGGACTCTCTGAACATCCAGCACAGGTGGACAGAAATGGCCATGCCACAAGAGAAGGCTGAGTGAGGCAGAAAGGTTTTGGAGTTTTTCCTTTTTTAAAAAAAGAAAAAAAATAAGGAAGGATGAGTTGCTTCACTTTTTGGACTTCATTTTTGGCACTGCTACGAGGGAGAAGCAGTGAATTGGCAATCAGAACCCTTAATCCCTGTTTTGATCCTGAGATATACCCTGACCAAAGGGACTGAGAGGGTATCTGCAGTAACATAACTGCCTTCATCATCATTGGCTGGATCTTGAGCAACTCTTGACTTCTCAACTTCATAAGGGTTTTCTAGCTTTCTACTTTTTTCTTCTTATCCATATACCTTATTTTATGCTTAATATTAAAAAAAAAAATCGTCCTTTTCAGGCAAAACAGAATCTTTTGCAGCACAGGTACGAGTTCCTGATCAGAAAGGCAACAACCAGTCAGAGACTAAAAAAAAATTGCCAGGTCTTGAGACAGAGTGTAAGACCCTTTATGCATGGAGTCAGAAAGACAAGCTACATTTACAATATTTGCTGTCCTTTATAGAAATCCAGCAGACCATCTACCTGAACTTGTGCTGCTTTGCACAATGGCTGGGCTCCAACAAACATTCACAACTGTAAAGATGATCGCAGCCAAGTTCCTCTTTGCCTTCAGAAGGGCAGATGTTTGCCATCTGGAATACCAGACTTAGATGAGCAGGAAGTTCACCTGTAAAAAATACATTTCAGCGTAAAGACGAGATAAGAAGGGATGTTAAGATGAAATCCTCATTTAGCATGGAATGTTTGCATTGTATCTCATTCTTGTCTTCCATTGTTATTAACAAAAGGTTTTAATTTTGATTGGGTTTTGCCTGAAGTCCAAGTGGGCTGCGGTCCCTTGACTTGAGTTCTTGAACTGTGAGTGACTGTTTAATGATTTGCAGGGGAAAGGACAAACTGAACACCTTTAGCTCTCTCATCCCACTTAACCTCAGAATTATTATAACACACCTATTACCACATTGCAGAAGTTTCATTCAGGAGTCCAGAGACTGTGCTTCCTCCTTCCCCTTCAATTAATGCTTCAGTGTATGACTCATTTAACCTGCAGGAAACTGAAGATCAACAGACTTAACCAGCTTTGCTTTACCATTTCCCACAGCCAGGGACAGCTGGATTGTGACATTGTGGCTTGCATGAAAATTTTCTCCAAAACCTTCAGAGTTTTAGGTCAGCAGCCCTTGAAACTTCTACAATGCAGTTAACATCCCCTGTAGTGTGTGAAGGTGCTTCTGTTGGCCAGAGGACAGAGAAACCCTCAGTACGGCAGGGAGTGCACCAGGAATCCTTCCTGTTACTCAGGTGGGAGCACAGAGCTATTGCCAGAAATTAATCATTTCTTTCAGGAGTGGAAGATTTTAGTAGGGATTTGCTTCCCACTTTGGAAAGAACTTGGGAACTATGTGACCTCTGGCAATGTGGCAGATGCTATCATGAGCAGAAACATATAATTATAGGTTTCTGGTGTATGTCCAAAATCCTTTTATGAATAATGTTGGAAAGGGAGGCTTATAATAAGCATGGGGAGCAATTAAAACTTGTATTTTGGAACCAGAAGTCCACATACTATTCAATTTTTGTCCATGCTATGTGCTATAGAATTAACAAAACAGGTACTCATGCAGTGAATTAATGCATAGTTTCTCTGATTCCACAAGAGAGCTGAGTTTCTCAAGCAATACATAGCAGGATATTTCAAACAATTATTTTAGCCTCCAACAGACTGTGAACGCTTTTTATAGCAGGAGTTGTAGTCCAAGAAGACATTTTTCCTGCACGTGGGCCCTTCTATTAGTCTCACAGCCCCTGTCAGCCACTTTATACGCAAATTTTGGAAAGCAGCTTCTCTTTTCTGCACACCCTGGTAATGTGAGCCTGCAACTGGTTTTGCACTGAAAGCTTTAACTGCTAATGCACTCCAGATATCAGGGAAAAGGAGTGTGTAGATACGTTCTGATGTCAGATACCCTATCAGAGCAGGTTCCTGGCATTTCACTGGTCATCTGGATGACTAGCGGGAATGCTATTTTTACTTAACAGTATCAACATGCATATCAGCTGATAACAAGGGGTTAAACACTCTCCAAAGCCTACAAACTGAGCTGAATGAAGTGACAGTGTAAATGTTTTTATGTATATTTAAGTAGTGTGTAGTATAAAGGAAACCGAACTGCGGCAGACTGCGGTGTGGGGTGCCCTACTGAGAGCTCAGCTCTGTTTTAGCTCCAGAAATGTTACAAAGCTCGACCGCAGAGGGTTAGAGCAGGGAAAGGCACTCAAGGGAAAAGCATGGGACTCGGTGGGAAGTGAGGCCTTCTGCTGAGGGGAAGATTGAAACTCTCTGTGGAGCCTGTGCTGTGATTCAGAGCTTCTGTCTGGTTGTTTTTTCTTTCAGAAACGTTTTGAGATTGACTGTAAGGCTGATTTGTAGTCACTGTTGGGTCACGAGGAAGCAGTATCGATAAACCAATAAATGAGAAAGTACTGCATTCTGCAAGGAGGCTCAGGCATAAATGGATACAATTTTGTCTGGTTTTGACTTGTGGTGGCATTTAGCCCTTGTTTCACCTACTTGACACACAAGGTTAAGTTGTGGCAATGAGAGCTGCAGTTGAAGAAGGTCCTTGATATGGCCAAACCTTTGCAATCTTTAGTAATGAAGTGCCTGGGGAGTCCATCTGCTCTGGCTCTGTTTTAACTTGTTTTTTCACGTATGTAAGTTCCTTTCAGCAGTTCCAGTGGGGAGGTTCTTCACACCTTTGGGTTTTGTGCTGGTCCTGAATAGCTTCTGGTACCCAGCCAAGTGTAGCTGCAGTTCCTCTGTGGGTAAGTGATCACAACATATAGGCTGGAGAGTGGAATGTACCTAGAGGAAGGTCCTTCTGTGAAGATAGGTGCTCATTGACAGGATCAGCTACAAAAAAAAAACCCAGCAATCATAGAATTATAGAATGTTTTGTGTTAGAAGGGACCTTAAAGCCCATCCAGTTCTACTCCCCTGCCACGGGCAGGGACACCTCCCACCAGCCCAGGCTGCTCGAGGGCCTGTCCAACCTGGCCTTGAACACCTCCAGGGAGGGGGCACCCACAGCTTCCCTGGGCAACCTGGATTTGTGCTTGGGATTGCCCTGACCCAGGTGCAGGACCTTTCTTTTGGCCTTGTAGAACTTCGTGAGGTTCACACAACCCCACCTCTCCAGCCTGTCCAGGTCCCTCTGGATGCCATCCCTTCCCTCCAGTGTCTTGCCCACACCACACAGCTTGGTGTTGTCAGCAAACTTGCTGAGATAAACTTCTGATATAAACTTGTGATATAAATTTCAGAAACGGAACAAGGGATCTGCACGAGTGTCCACACATGCTGACTGTGGAATGGCTGGTATTTAGCTGGTGCATTTCAGGATGTGAGAACAGAAACACACTGCTTTTTGCTTTTTGTGTATTGTGGAAAACAACTTAATCAGGAAACTAAAACCAGTCCAAAACACAGAACTTCTGAATTGGTTAACAAAAATAACATTATGCAATATTCCTAATGATTTAACAGAGGTGTTCAGGAGTGTCAGTTTTGTTTTAACTAGTTGTAATTTTTTTCTTTTTGGCAAAATGTTAATTTGAATGTTATTAAAGAAAGGTAATAAGGAAATTAAACATACTGCAACTAAAGGTATAGATATTTCTGCTTTTTACAGCTTGGTGTGTGCTAGAGTCAGTTCTGACAAAAGCTGATGGAGTATTTGATTTTGTCCATGCAATAACACTTATTGATGGATTATACTGGAAGTAAAACCATCACTGCTTTGCATAATTTAGTTCTCAATTTGATGGTGATCTTACTGTTCTGTCAACAAGTGTCTTAGTCTATTAATTTTTATAGGTATGAAAATGTCAAAGGAGGTCCCAGCAATGGAACTTCTCCTTTGTCTTGAAGATAAGACAGTATCAGCTGACAAGCAGACTCTCATTGCTTATTGAGAAACAGTCGTGATCCCCAGTGTTGTCCTGGGTCACCAGTGGTTTGGGGTTTCCTGTGATGTATCACTCTGATTCATTGCTCTCAGCAGAATGGTTTCAGTTCAGTTTCAGTTTGGGCTGTCTTATTCGTCCATCTCAAAATGAAAACCAGATGGTTTCTTTCAGTAAAGCAAAGTGTTAAATTCTTCTTTACAAAACTGAAAAGGTAATTGCAACAGAAGTTTCAAAGGAATCTAATGGAAACTTGAACTATAACTGGCACTACTATCTAGAATAAATTTTCATACTTCCCAGCTTTTTTAGCTGAATCCCTTCTCACTTTCAGCTCTCCTCCAAGGCACTGTTTTACAGGGTAGAGGAAGCTCCAGACTGAGATCAGAATGGACCCAGGTGCCCCCTCCTCCCCTAGTTTGCTCTACCTGAAGAATTGATTATATACTTCATGAATTTAATCTTAACATTCATTAAGATTAAATAACCATTCATTTGTTCATCTCAGCTTCTTTCTTCTCTACTAATTAACGTTACTGAAGTGTGTTGTATTAGTTCAGAGGCTTTTGGGAGTGAGGTGTTGAGTTTGATTATTTACACCTGCACCTGCCTCTGCAGTGCACTCGCTGCTCTGTTGATTCGCTTGCTGTGCTCAGGTCCCTGTTCAAGATGTTAATTGAATGACTGCTTTATTGGATTCCTCCGTTGCCAGATTGACCTGTAGTCCTGGGTTCTTCAGGGCTTCTTTACACCTTTCATATTCTCCAAAATGTTCTCTGTAGTTCAGTTTTTATAATTTTTTAAGGAAGCTACAATACAGGGTATCCCTGATACCCACCTGCAGCACCTCTGGAGCAAAGATGACCGATCCGTAAAGGGTCTCCCCCGTTAGAGCTCTTGAGACCTGAGCTTTTGCCATCTGTCATTGTGCTGCATTAATTACTCTGCTGGCTGAGGAAAATTACTCAGTGGGGCAGAGCTCTGTGAGAGAAGTTGGCAGTGAGGGTTCTGCTTCCTCTTTTCTGTGTGTGCAAAAAAGGAGATGCAGTTGTCGAATTTCTAGAACATCTGTGAAACCATCAGAAACAGCCATGAGATTAGAAATGCAAAATTATTCAAACAATCCTGCCTTTGTGCATGCTCTGTGCCACAGAGAGGTTTATTTCCTCCCAAACTGTATAGTTATGTAAATATTACAGAAGTAAATTTATTGAGAGCCTGTTAAAAGTTTCCTTTAATTGTGCTCTTAATATCTGCATCGTAGGGAAGTTTGATTAATTCTTAGTTATAAAGCCTATGTGAGAAGACCTCTTGTTCCTGCTTCCTGAGGTAGGAATTATTAAGGAATTAGCATCTCCTGTGAAATTCCCCAACCTGAAGATTACATATATTTGAAATTCTGGTTTGTGGATGGTACCAAGCATGCAGAGGTCTTTTCTTGGTTCTTCGATTAGAGATGAATTCCACGCACAAAAGGTGGGTTATGTTTCTTCCATTGTTTGTAGTTTTTTATTTTTGTATATGTATTTTGGACGCCATCAGATCTCAGGTGCTGATGTTTCTCTGCTGGTGGAAAAAAAGTCTTGCATTTTGAAATTCCAGTGAAAATACTCATCTGTAGGCAGAACTGCAATAAGGAAAAAAGGAAAAACTGTTTGCTATGGCAGTTTTCATTCTCAGCCAACTCTTATTTAATACCACCTTAAAACAGTTTTGGGGGTACCTGTTGGTCCTTAACACTGCTTTGCTCTGCTTTATCCTTTGTCTGTGTCACTCCAGTGCCATAGGGCATGGATTGGCCCTTCTTCATAGCATGAGCAGCAAATTAAAACTCACCTGGCAATGAAGGACCGACCTTTGGGTTTTATCCCTTCAGAACATTTCTTGCTTTGTTCCTGACAACTCTTTTGTCCAGGGGCAAGTTCCTCCAGACAGTACCAGATCAAAGCTGATTTGATTCAAGGGGCCCTTTACCAGCGTGAACTCTGAAGGACAGGATCAGCTCATTTTTGAAGGCAGCTGGGCCAGATTTCCTTGTCTTCATTCTTCTTGTGAGTGATAATCGTATTTAACCAACCATCCCAGCTTCATTTCTATTCTGTGCTCAGATATTGTAGCACAGCTTTCTGAAGACAAAATTTGACCTCTCAATTGGATTCTGTTGAGGTAGAAATTTACACTTTTCTGATTTATTCTCTTATTGCTTTTGGTGATGTTAATTACCCACATTTTTGCTTTAGTTATTTGAAAGAAAACTTTATTAAGCTTGGCAGGAGGCTCAGAGGGGAAGGAGTGAGTTTTGATATCAGTCGATCAAATTATTGGAGAGTAACACATGTTATAACCTAGAACTGAAAAAATAGGCTTTTAGTTTTTATTTAACAAAAGATTACACAGGGGCAGAATTTTTACATTTTTGGGGGTTTTCTCAAACAAAATAGGCACAGGGGAAAAAGAAGGGTGCTGTTTGCCTCCAGGAATATTTTTCACTCCATGGGCTTTTTGATCCTTAGGACTAGATTTATTGGCTCTCACCATTCCCTGGCAACCAAGAGAGCAACCGTGCCATCGGCAGCCAGAAGAGGGAGTGGATTGTCCTGCCCTGCTCTGCTCTGGGGCGGCTCCACCTCGAGCACTGGGGACAGTTTGGGACACCACAGGGTAAAAAGGGAATCAAACCACTGGAGAGTGTCCCGAGGCTGGGGGCACAAGGCTGGGGAAGGGTCTGGAGGGGAAATCATATGAGACAAAGTCGATCAGCTCGTCTGGTCAGCTGACCCTGAGAGGGTGTCCTGGGCCTTTGGGGCGTGAAGAGGAACATCTGTGGGCCCTTCTCAGGGAAGGGCTTCCTTCTGCAGTATTTCCTGTGGTCCATGGGGCTTCTGGAGTTCTGTCCGTGAGTGCTGGGGGACATGGGGTGCAGGGAAAGAGCAGGTGGGAGGTTTGTTGTGTTCTCCTTTAATCCTACATGCATCAATGTCTGTTCGTACCAGTTTTTTCAAGATTGTTGAGAAATTTGTGGGTTTTTAACATAGCACTGATTATATCCCTCTCATGATAAAGGAATTAATTTCTACCTAACTGAGAAAACCAATAACTGGAATTAAAAAATGGGGGCAAGGAGGGTTGATAAGAACTTAAAACAAGAATATGTAAAACCAGAGGTTTTATTGCATCAATTTTGTATTGAATTTTATTTTAGTGATAAAAAGCAAATTCAGCAGTTCAACAATTTCAGCAAATTTCATGTGTTCTGTTTTCATAGGGCTGAACTCATCACTGAGAAATATTGAACAGACAACAAAGACATGTCTTTCTGTGAAAAACCAAGATAAAGCAGGAATGCATAATGGGACCTCCTACAAATATCTATGCCTTTGTGTGTGTCTTTACATTCACACTATGGAATAATATCCAGCCAACTGTGGAAAATGAATTTACTGCAAATTTTTCAAACAGTTTGCTAACTAATGTTCCAAAAAACATTCCAGTGCTTACTCATGTGTTGGATTTATCACATAATAGGATCTCTGGACTTAGTATCTCAGATTTTATTTCTCTTTCTGACCTTCAAGTTTTAAATCTTTCTCACAATCTCATTACAGAGCTTGACTTCAGAGTCTTCCTTTTTAATGAAGCTTTAGAATATTTAGATTTGTCGCATAATAACATTTTGAAAGTTTACTGTCAAACTCTTGTACATCTTAGACACCTAGATCTCTCTTTCAATAAGTTTAGTGCCCTGCCCATCTGCCAGGAATTTGGGAACATGTTTCATTTGGAGTACTTAGGATTAAGTGCCACAGCGATACAAAGGTCAGATCTCAGGTATATTGCAGATTTGCAGCTTCACACGCTCTTCCTGACCTTAGAAGACTTTTCTCTGTATGAGCCTCAGAGTCTGACAGCCTTGAACACAAGGAGCCTCCACATTGTTTTTGCAGAAAACCAAAACTTCAGTTTTCCCCTCTTGTATGATGGAATGAGCACTTCAGAAAACTTAGAAATAGTTAACTTAAGATACACCTTGAGCTACAAAGACTTCCCCTCTCCCTCTTTAACGCTTCTAAAGAATATCAAGACCACAGCTTTGGTGCTTAAGAGTGTGGACTTACAATGGGCTATCATTTTGCAAATTTTCCTGCTTATTTGGTATTCCCCAGTGGAGCATCTGACTGTGAGAAATTTGACTTTTCGGGGACCACTGATGGCGCCAAATGAATATGAATTTCTACCCTTATTAAGCTCTCTGGAACAATTGGGTGGCTCCATGAAAGTGCTAACTTTGGAGCACGTTCGTAATAAGCTTTATTATTTCAACCAGGAGATTCTATACAGACAGTTTTCAGAGATGAATATTTCCAGTTTGACAATATACGACGCGTACATGCCGCACATGCTTTGCCCCAATAAAACAAGCTCATTTCAATATATAAATTTTTCTCACAATGCCCTAACAGATGAATTATTCCAGGATTGTGGCACTCTGACAGATCTGAAATTGCTGATTTTGCACAGGAATAAATTTGAGAGCCTTTCCAAGGTAAGCTTCATGACCAGCCGCATGGAATCACTGAAATATCTGGACATGAGCAACAACTTGCTGAGTCACGACGGAGCTGATGCGCCGTGCCAGTGGGCTGAGTCTCTGGCAGAGCTGGACCTCTCCTCCAATCAGTTGGCAGACGCCGTGTTTGAGTGCTTGCCAGTCAACATCAGAAAGCTCAACCTGCAAAGCAATCAGATCACCAGTGTCCCCAAGGGGATGGCTGAGCTGAAATCCTTGCGAGAGCTGAACCTGGCGTGGAACCGGCTCTCCGACCTGCCGGGGTGCGGCGGCTTTACATCCCTGGAGTTCCTGAACGTGGAGAGGAATTCCATCCTCGCCCCCTCTGCCCACTTCTTCCAGAGCTGCCCGAGGGCCAGGGAGCTCCAGGCCGGGGACAACCCCTTCAAGTGTTCCTGTGAGCTGCAAGCCTTCCTGCGCCTGGAGAGGCACTCTGGGGGAAGGCTGTTCGGTTGGCCGGCGGCGTACGTCTGCGAGTACCCACGCAGCCTGCGAGGGCTGCAGCTGAAGGACTTCCACCTGAGCGAGCTGGCCTGCAACACGGCGCTCTTGCTGGCGACAGCGCTGCTGCTGACGCTGCTGCTGGTGGCTGCTGTGGCCTTTCTGTGCATCTACCTGGACGTGCCGTGGTACGTGCGGATGACGTGGCAGTGGACCCAGGCCAAGCGGAGAGCTTGGCGCAACCGCCCCGAAGAGCCGGAGACCGTCCTGCAGTTTCACGCCTTCATTTCCTACAGTGAGCGCGATGCGCCGTGGGTGAAGAACGAGCTGATCCCGAACCTGGAGAGGGGGGATGGCTGCGTGCGGCTGTGCCAGCACGAGAGGAACTTTGTCCCTGGCAAGAGCATCGTGGAGAACATCATTGACTGCATTGAGAAGAGCTACAGGTCGATCTTTGTGCTGTCTCCCAACTTTGTGCAGAGCGAGTGGTGTCACTACGAGCTGTACTTTGCCCACCACAAATTATTCAGTGAGAATTCCAACAGCTTAATCCTCATTTTACTGGAGCCAATCCCTCCGTACGTTATCCCTGCCAGGTATCACAAGCTGAAGGCTCTCATGGCACAGCGAACGTACCTGGAGTGGCCAAAGGAGAGGAGCAAGCACGCCCTTTTCTGGGCTAACCTGAGGGCAGCTGTTAGCATTAACCTGCCGAAGTCCTTTGAAACAAATGAGGAGCAGAGTGATGTTACCCCACTAATAGCATAAGTACTGTGTGAATAACTGTCTCCAGCATCTTGCATTCCATTGTGTTAATCAGTTCTTCATAGTTTTTTACAGTATTCCTAGCTTATAGCAAAATGTAGTTGTGATACATACGGAAAGTGCCATTGCTTATTCTAGTCATGAAAGCAGTCAGAAGTCTTCTGTAGTTGTCCATCATCAACAAAAGGAATGAGAGAGAAATTTTCATAGTGACTGCGCTCATTTTTGTAGGTTTGGGTTGCATTTATTTTGGACTTTCCCCCACTGAAAAACATATTTGAAAGTACCCAAATTAGTGGTTGATTCAATGCTATAAGGACTGTCAAGGCATGCATTTAATCTTTGTTCTGACATGGGGTGTTGTGGGTCCAGGTAGTGGGGATCTGATTCCTTAGCTGTAATTAAGTAATACAAAGAAGGAGGCGACTCTTGTTTCAATCCCTTCCCGTACATTGGTGTAGCAGATGCCAAGGGTACAGTATCCCCAAACCTTCAGCCCATTTTCTCTTCCTGGAATTCTTTTTCTTCGTCACAGACAGAGACTTTCCTGGGTAAGAGCTGAAAGCTGGAGTCACTAATCCCTCTTTAATATCCTTCCTTTGCTGCACTAAACATTCCCACTTGTCTGGATTTACCTACCAAGTCATGATTCCATAGCATTTACCATTCATTTTCTTCAAAAGAATAGTTAATATCTGAACTTAGGAAATTTTTATAGTGTTCTAATATTGCTGCTTTCTACCATGACCATACATCAAGCTATATTGGGTTGCTTGTTTTTCCTATTTTCTAAGATATAAGTGCTTGATCTTTGGAGGTGACTCCTCTTTTATCTCCAGACTTTCACTGAACTCTTACCCTGCCCTTTTAATCAGCTGGTGCTGAGGGTCACCATGCTGGTGAAAAAGAAGTCATTTTCAATGGGAAGTAACTTCTCTGCTACAATCAAGCTGATTAAACTAATGGTATTTTTTGATAGGAGGCATCTAATCATTTGCTGTGCTTGGATTTAATTTGACAATTTAATAAACCTCTCATGTTTTATCTGCTATTAAATTTCCTGGTGTCATTTCACTGGTGATGAGGATTAGTGTAATTATACTTAGGGCTTTGTGGAATGCAAAGCCCTCTGCTCACACCTGCGAGCAGCACACAAGGTGAGCAAGCAGTAAGAGGATGTGATTCTTAACAATTTCCAAGGCTGCTGACTGAGCACCTGCCAGGTGTGTGCCAGTAGCTGGATGAAGCTGTGGGCAGGAAGCCATGGGGGAGCTTCCTGGTGTCCAGAGGTGCTGAGATGACACTGTGCATCCACCCACCAGCCCAGGTTAATCGGGTCTCACAGTAGGATGCTCAGTGCCTGTCTCTCAAGGTAGAGTTTTGGAAAGAAGGGTTAAAAATATCTGTTAAGTCTTCATTTCAGGTGAAAGAGAATTGGTTGTTGACTTCTGTGGTAACACAGAACTGAGGTCTCCCCCTCCCCAAAGCCAGGCCCAAGCTTCCTTTATGTAACTTAGAGAGGGCTGCTGACCCCACAGGACTTCCGTGGGAGCCAGTGGATGCAGCGCACTTGAAAAGCAGGTTATTTATGATGAGTGGAGATGTTCCAAGTCACAGAGGAGCTTAGTGCTCTGCAGGAGAGTCACTTGTGCTTCCTGGCAACCCAACACTGCAGCTGAGGGCATTGGGCACCACGGGGTGCTGCACAAAGTGCATCACAAGCCTCGTGTGACAGTCAGCACCCGACAGCAGGCTGCAAGGTGCCTTCCACAGGAGTTGTGATGTTCAGCCTGAGGCTGGAGCTGCAATGCTTCCTTTTTAACAGTTTTTTCCAGCCATACATCTTCCCTCTGGGAGCAGGTTCTTTACTTCCTCCGTAACACCACTGGCTGCTCTTGGGCAGGTGCCTGGCTAAGCTTTAGTAGCTTTATTTTGGTTACAGCCAGAATTACACCTGTCTGTAGTTTAAGGCTTGTGTGCTCTCCAGCCCTCAGGGACTTAGGGAACTGTTCAACCACGGAGGCCAGTGCCTATCAAGCTGGTCAGGTGTTTTGTAGCCTTTACCTCTCCAGAGCTCCTTTGGGCTTTTACAGTGGAGAATGCCCCCCATTCCTGAAAGACTTCTCTGCCTCCTAAGCATTACAGCCTAAGGACACAATCCGCATTCACACGGAGTGGTAACGTGGTAATGGACACATATTCTGCCCTGTTTACTGGAAGAGAAAGGAGGAAGTAGAATTTCTCAACTCAGGCTTTCCTGTAAATGCAATGCATCAGCAAATGGGGTTTATTGTCCTAAACAATGTAGAGTCTGGGCCATGAAAAAGTCCCTCACCCTTAAGACTGTTCTGAAACCTAAGTTATAGGTTGTTGTAGAAGAAATAGGTTCTCCAGTTTGTGATGTATATGGTTTGAAGATATTAACCCTGCAACACCCCTTTATACTCTGTCCTTCCTACCTCACAAGTCTTTCATGCACATGCCAAGAATTTAAGTTATTTACATACTATATCTTACACTATAGGTGTTCAAAATACCTGTTTGAGTTCCTTTGATAAAGCAGATTAATTTGGTTTTGTTTTGTTCTTTAAATTAACATTTGACAGTGTTTTTCATAACTTCTCTCTCAGAGCTTCCATTTTCTTCTTCCCTGTAAGAGGGTACATAAAGTGTTGATTGTTTTTCATTTTGGCCAGATATAGCAAATGCTTTTCTTTACTGGTTTTTTGTGAGGCAAGACGCTGTTGAAGATGGTTTTTTAAAAAAAATATGTTCATAGAGCTGCTTCTTGGGAAGAAGTTTCCAAGACTTACAGGACAAGACTATCTGGCTGACCCCTTGAAATGCTGCCATATTATTGTCCACATTTATAAAGATGATGTCAGGTGCTGCTCCCACTGAGCTCACAGGCCTGGAAACACACAACGAAAGCAACACCATGTATCAACTTTGTTCATGTTTGGCCATGCCAGTGTTTTCATCATAGAGGGTATGTTAAAAGTGTTTTTCTGGCTAAAAATCACAGAAAGGAGACAAAAATTACTTTTGAATCCTCAAGCAGATTTCTGTGCATGTCAGGATGGGGTTCAGCGCTAGAAAATAAGACACAGGGAACAGCTTCATTTCTTAACTGCAAGAAAAAATTCTGTTCTCAAATTACCACCTCCTAACTCAAATTTTGCCTTTTTCTCAGTCCAAGGGTGACACCTGGTGGCTGATTAAATTATCAGGAGTCCTGAAAGCGCTGGCTCATGCTGGACTACACCGCACGCATTTTGCCTCTTAGGAAAACGCAAGTGGATCCCCAACCGGCCGGGTTTGCCCGCTCAGCACACGCCGGAGCCTCTTGCGGGGGTGCGCGGGCGAGGAAAGGGGGTGAGGGTTGGGCTCGGGGCTGTGGGTCGCTCCCCTCCTGCCGTGGGGCGCGGGTCGTGACAGCTTCGCTAACAAACGGACCTTATGCACCAGTGTGGTGGGAACACGGATTCTTTGCTTTACCCTGAGCAGTCCACGCTTTCAAGAAACGCAAGGCGGTCGTTTTCTCCCATCCCGTTGCTGTTCGCAGGGTTTTATCTTCGTGCTTCATTCTTGCCTTCCCTCGTGCACGCGACCGCGGCACCGGTGCCCGCCGGGCAGCGAGCAGCCAACATCCCCACGCAGTGCCTCAGCAGGAATGCGGGGTGCGCAGAGATGCGCAGTGGATTCAGCTGGGCTCGGGCTCCTTAGGTGTCTGAAAAGGCGTCAAGGAACAAGCAGCAGCCTTTTCCAGCTCCGCACATCCCCATCCCCCGGCAGAGCCCGCGGGTGCGGTGAGCGGGATTCGTGCGCACCGGTGATGAAACACGCGAACTGGCGTTCGGTGCCCCCAGCTGACTAATTAGAACGCTGTAATTAGGACAGAGTGAACGCCTTTTGTGAGTTGGCCGCGGGGCGCAGCCCCTCCCAGGGCCGGAGCAGCGCGGGTGCTTCCGGACAGCACCCGGAACACCTGGCGGTGCCGCCCCGCCTCCCCCTGCCCGGGGCGGCGCGGGGGGGGGGGGCTCAAACCCCGGGGCTCCTGGGGCTGGGGGGAGCCCCGGGCGCAGCCCGAGCGCGCGCCGGGGTCACTGCTCGCCGTCCCGCACCGCGATCGCGTCCACGCCGAGATGCTGAGGGGCTCATTCACAGTCCTGACGGAGCAGCGCAGCAGTTTGACCTGACAACGGGTCATTCCGGAATTCCCATTGGACTACCACAGGAGAAACAGCGAAAGGGCACTGAACACTCACACCTTTAGTGAGAAAAATTACCAAAATATCTCCATATTTGCAAGTTATAGCAATGCACGCTTGAAACCTTTAATTACCCATTCAGTCTTATTAGCTTACAAAATATATTACATTTTATTTAAAAATTCTGCATAGTTTATACAAGTATTAAAGTAAATGTAACACCCCTGCTATATTTGCAGGTGAGATGCTAAGCAGAAATATTATTTTGACCCTCTAACATTTGATGTACATAAATAGCAGAAAAGTGCCAGTATCTGTAAAATATATGGAAAATTGGTGTAGCCCTCTTGAGATTTGTAAAATGCTTTGTAATTTTTTTATAGAAAGGATTTGTATTCATCTACAAGTTACTAACCTTGAGAGACAACATATTTGGACAAGATGTGGCATTGGAAATATCACCACAGCACAGTCATGTGTACTTAAATAAAACCACACCTGCGTAGCTTTTTGTGATTGCCTTAGAAACCAGGAATTTGTTACAATCAAATGGCTTAAACAGGCACATTTCAGTAAAAACAATATTATCTGCTCCACACTGCCCAGTGCAATACTGCCAGTCAAAAATGTGGGTTTTTTTAAAATATACATGTTCTGCAGTTATAGGGGTTTTTACCTTTATGTCTAAATTGGCTTCTCCTTAGGGCAAAGACAAAAGCACTGGCTTTTAAAAAGTATTTAGTTTTGCATATAAAAAAAATTACAAGATACCCCTCAAATCAAAGTTCGCTGAAATGAGTCAATGAGCTTGTTATGATGTAAATTCACATTTTCAGCTGAAAGATGAAAAATATGTGACCTTTTGACATTCCACAAAAAGACACCACAGACACATGAAAAATTCTATAAGCAAGGCATTTCCATGAAATAATCTAAAATATTTATATTTAAATTTGCTTTCCTAAATCACAAGGTAAATGGGTAAAGATATTTTAAAGCTCTGTTGTATCTCCACTGTTATTTGTCCCCACCATTATCATCAATATTTTCAGAAAAATGACACATAGGCTAATGGATGAACATGGCCAATAAATTCTCTAAAGTAACTCTTAGTTATTAAGAAGCTCTGCTTTTAAGGTATTTGATTTTAGATTCCTAATTTAAAAACAAACCAAGAAAATACCAAAGAAAAAATGTTGTGAAAGCCTGAAGAGGATCAGAGCATTGGAAAGAAGTGTTCCTTAAACATCCCAAATTTTATGCATTTGCATTTCTTAAATTAAAAATTGGACCAGTTGCCGCTATGTTGCTTATTTTCATAGGATCTCGGGATTTTTTTTCCCCATAACACAAGAGAGAATTGTTTTTCCCAGGATACCTTGGCTGTAGAGGGGGGACTGATGCTAGAGGGGCTCCGCGCAGCCTCTCAGGCCACAATGCGTCTGCATTGATGGAACTGCTGTTAAAGCCTAACACCACTGACAATAAAAGCATCCAGCAAACATCCCCATTCCAGAACAGCTGCTCGTTAATCCCATTCTCTCCCTTTTGCCTCCTCACTGTTAGTAACAACCTGGCCCTACCAGAAGACGACCGATCCATCTCCCGGCTTTCCAGCTCCACAGATGAGCAGACGAGGGCCGCTTACAAGAAGATGGGTCTGGCACGAGGCCCCCCAGTCCCAGCCAGGTGTGAGGAGGGATGGTGCTGTCACAGAGCACATGCAGCTTCCTCACAAAAGCTCTGCAGCAATGTGCCCAGGCCTGCCTTGCACATTCCCCTTCTCCCGTTTGTAGAGCTCATGTTCAGGGCTCCATTTTTCAATAGAATTGCCAGGTCCATATTGCCACACATGAGATTTGCTAAACAACTGTAGGAAATGTTTTTCTTCAGGAGTACATGTCCTCTCCTTCTCTAATCCTAAGGGTACGTGGATGTCAGCAGAACAGTTGGCAAACTCTGGTCACCGAGGGCTCTTTGCACTCAAAACTCTCCAAGATCATTGCCGTTGCCGTTGCCCTCCACAGGATGCAGCACTGCCTCCCTGCTCCGTAAGCTGAAATACACCCACCTGCAGATGGACACTGTCTCCTCCTGCCTCCTCCTGCAGAGTTTTATCAAACTACTCCTTCCCCTCCAATTTCCAGCAGGTTTTTCCAAGAGAAATGCAAATCTGACTTCTGTTTAATTTGCAGGGAATGGTGTTTACCTTACGTAGGGGAATGAAGAAAAATGTACTGGTGCACGGAAGCTGGAGAAATACATCCTGTTTCCTCGCAGTGCCACAAACTCTGCCAGTTTAATAAAGACAGAAACCTTCCTTTCAGTGGGGTCCAGCAACAGGAACGGTCAGAGGGTCAACTCCAGGTTGCTTGAATTCAGTTTATTTTATCTATCGAGCTGTGTTTGCTGGCTGGCATCGGAGTCAAGGCTTGATGATCTTTTAATGCAATAGAGACACTCACAGGAAAACTTCACCTACCCACTGTTGAGAGACCACCAGAGTCACAAATCAGAGTTATCAAATAGATGACTTGGTATGTTTTTACCCAAAACAGATACATGACTCAGTTTATAACCAGAAATGCTTCACATCTGATGCCATCTTCTTATAAAAATATTGTGGGTTAATAGATTTAAATACTGTAGGGTACTAAAGTGGCGTTCACTTGTAACAATACAGTTTGCAGCATTTTTAACATAATGATTGCTATTTTATGAGGTACAGGAAAAAGTATTTAGAGGAAATGTAGGTGAGTGATTGCAGAGGGATGCGCTGTATCTCTGAACCGAGGTGTGGTAGGATTCTATGAGTATCACTTAATGCTGTGTCACAGGAGAGTACCCTGTGTGTTCCATCCATACACTTGCACAGAAACCAGACACACAGTGTCACACAAGGTCTTAATTTAAAAAATCCACTAGGATATTAAGCAATAAAAACAAGGAAATATTAAGAGAGGACAGATGACACTGGGTTCAATGCATGATAATATGTATAGATCAATTTCTGCCAATTTTTCTTCTTGTCTGGGGTAAATGACACTCTGACTCAATATTTCTGAAAAGTAATTATATTGCTTAGATTTATTTCTACAGTGTTGTTCACTGTTTGGGTGGAGGGGGATTTCTGAATCAGGTGCTGGTCTATTGTATTAACCATACCGTAGAAATCAGCGTGGTTGAGAGAGTCCATTCATTGCACTGTTGAGCATAAAATGAGAGCAAATCCCTTACAGGGCACATAAATAAAATACCTGGCAAGGACTAGCATTTTGGATATTCAATAACATTTACTACTTTATCAGTATACGCTGGGTTGATTATATGAAGAAACCAACAAAAGCTGTTAGTTTACAAATTCCCTTATTCACAATGGGATACATCAAACACACTGTCTGCAGAAAGAGTCTGCTTAGCATCCCCGGGAGGGGAATAAGAAGTGTTCACATTCTTTAGGTCTGACCCGTGGCAAGGACACAGAAGGGTTAGATAACACCTGTTACTGACCATAGGTGAGCTTTTAATGTATAAACTCAGAGATTCAGACCAGCTGAATCCAAATTAAAATGTGTGTGTGGAAAAAAAGAGTGTGACAGGAGTCAGGGACAGCAGACATTCAGACCAGCATGTGGCGTTTTCTGTGAAGAGCAAGGTGGTCCGAACGTGAAAAGCTGCGGTCACAGTCTGGGCACTGGAAAGGTTTGATTCCTGTGTGCTTGCGAAAATGCCGCGTTAGTTCATCGGAGCGAGCGAACTTCCACGTGCAGCCCTCCCAAGTGCATTTGTAGGGTTTTTCACCTGGAAAAAGAAACACAGAAGAGGGGATTTAGGACACAGACACATCCATTAAATATCTGACAGATTTATCCTCTTGCCTGATCAAACTTCAGCAAGGACTTCAACGCTTACTCAGAAAGCCTCCAAACAGCACCAGGCTTGTACTCTGCGCTAGAAACCCCGCAGTCAAGGTTAACAGATCAAAACATTGCTTCCTGCCACAACTTATTTTTTTATTGTCTCTCTGTTCCTCCCTCTGCCATATTAGCACTTGTTTTTTTTCTCATCAAGCCCAGAAAGGTGAAGGTTTAAGAATTTATTCAAGTATTTTTAAAACCAGGACCTCATATTCTAGATTAGTTGGGGGAAAGGACTGGTGCCAACGTTCAGCAGAACAGAGAAAACGCGATCCTCCTTCTCCTTAACACCACTGTGCTGCCCAAGAGGCGAAGGGCTGGCTCGATGTGAGACAGAGATGCAATGGGCTCCCTTTCACCCAAAAGTGAACCCTATCTTTGTAAAAGCCTCGGATGTAGATATATCCATTCGGCACACCGAGATGAACACTTCCGTGCGGAACTGAGGTGGCCACATGTTTACTGGAACACTACTGGACGTCAGCCCCTCCTCGAGGCAGTGTTTGCATTTGGCACACGGATCAGACTCCTGCAAAGGGGCTGCTCCCATGGACATCTCAGTCAAACTGAACAGTGATGTAAGAGGTGAGGCAGTGCAATTCGAACTGACTTAGTGTTCGTGTGGTCTGCAGAGTCAGTAACCTGCAAGCAGCTGGGCAGCAAATGAGAAGCAAGCCAGTGGCTGTGAAGCACACCAGAACCCTGCTTTGGCTTGCAGCCTCTTGCTGGGGGTTTTCCTGCTCCATCCCTTGTCCTTCGCTCAGCCTACAATCACATCCAGCACAATGCCAGGTCTAACTCCTGTCATTCTGTCCTCGACACCCATGGTCACTCGGCCACTCACACACACTGGAGGCTGAGCCTACTGTCCCACCAGAGACCTGAGGGAAGAAAAGCACAGCAGTGCTCAAACCTGTGTGGGTTCTTCTGTGAGCTTTCAAATGGGAGCTTTTAGTGTAGACTTTGTTGCAGCCTTCATAATCGCATCGATGTATTCTGCGTTTTCTTTGTGTGTCTGGAGACTCCACAGGTAAAGGTCTCTTTCCTGGCTGAACTATAACTGAGGGGTGATTCCTGCAAAGTGAAATTGAATGTTAAAAATGAAAAACATTCAGCACAGCAAACCTCAGCTAGTATGATTCATGACAGAACCCTTTATTCACTACCACACTGTTTCTTGGCAAAAAGGACATTACATGCATGTTGAAAAATTCAAGACGGTTTAGCAAATTTTGTGTATTCTAGCAGTAATATTTATAATTTTTGCTTACTTTGTTGCACAATGGAGCAATTTTTACTACTCCCCAGATTTTTTATAAACCTCCACAGGAAAAAAAACTTCAATTTCTTCTTTCTCAGTCAAACCCAGATTTCTCAAACTCCGAGTTCATTGGGAAATTTTCTTGTATTTGTTTACAACTTTTCCTTCTTCCTTCAAATGTAACTAATTCACTTGTAACTGGAAACAGCTATTCCATGTTATTAAAGAAATGGTATCTTTAGAGTTTCAAAGCAGAACTCAACCTTTATTGTTCCAGCCACTCCTTTAGAGAGTAATTAAGAATTTCCTGTTTGGTGCCGGCAGGAGGGTGCGGCCTCCCTGCACCACTGACGTCAATTCCTAAAAGCAGAGCTTAGCCCGCGTGGCACACCCACAGGATGTCTGAAGTTGTCCCTCAACCTTCATAAACACCATTTTTTGCTTTTGAGGCCCTCAGGTACAGTGCAGGTAAGACACAAACTAACCACATTTGGGCTTCCCTAACAAACAAAGCCATGAAACACTCACAGATGTGAAAACACACTGAGCTTCTTAAAAGGTGTCATCGACTGTGGATATTTAGGTTTGAACAGCACCCCTCTTGTAGCAGTGGGGACAACTTAGATCCTTTCTTCCATGCCAATGTCAGAAAAGGCAATCAGTATGTTTGTCAAAAGGCATTACAAATCTTGCAACCTCACGAAGTCCCATTTTTCAACCAGTTTGCTGATCGATCATCAGTGCTTCAATGACTTTTAGCTTTTCACTGAAACTTAGTATATTGCACGCAGCTATGAGCATTCCTTGTTGCAAAACCAGCTCCTTCAGGTGACAGAAGCAAGCTTTCTACAACTCTCATCTTTTCTTAGTTACTGTATTCCACACTTCTTCACTGATCGAATTAGGTTTCATAACACTAGGTTATGTTACTTAAGCTAAGCGCCTTTAGGGCCTCTTTTTCAGAAACATTGTCTCTCAGCAAAATAAAGGGCACGTGCTAAAGACAGAAAGTCTTTTCCATGGTTTAACAAGAAAAAGAACTTTCTATGACTCTCCACAGCAGCAGGATGGGAATTACCCATATGGGAAAAGTTTAAATTACTTATTGATTTATTAGAATTACAAGCTCGCAATTGTGAGCCAAATTCTCTTTCTTGCTTGTTTCTGTGACTGTTGAGTGATGCACTCTTCAAGTACACATTAAACTTAGCTAAAAATGTTGTAATGGCAGGAAACCCCAGATGGTGATGTCAGCTGGTGATGTTAGAGACAGATGGACATTCTCTTACATAAAAAGGCAGGCTTTGAGCTTCCATAGAAATGCTCCTCTAAAACAACGCACAGCAGGAATGCTGCTGCTCACCAGTCCTCTTGGAGAAGCTTTGGCTTAGGACAGCAAGCAACTTGGTTTCAGTCCCTGTGTGTGAAGGATGGTCCTGGACATGGTAACATGGGGAAAATATATTGGCTGTGATGGTTTTCAACCTAAGAGAGTGTAAAAAAAGCAAAGAGAATTTGCGTTTTGCCTCCTTCTCCCTCCAGAGGAAAGGCACCGGCAAGGCTGCAGAATGTTATCAGTAGCAGAGAGGGTGTGGCAGGTCTAAAAAATGGTTAAGGTGGTGTCAAAAAACAGAGGTAAATATTAAGTAAGTGCCAATGATAAAAGCACAGCCCTAATTCTTTCATTCCCTCTTACACAACCAGATACAAATTCACCTCAGTCTAACCACTCTGGTGTCACTCTTTAATGGATAAGAGCATCTTCCAAAAAACAGGTTATAATTTCATCAGCTTTTTCTCCTTCTTTACCAACAAACACTCTATGTTGACAGCCTAAGTTAGACTTTGACACCTGGACTTGCAAGAAATACACTACATTTGGTCTGAGATTATTACCTCAAGTTTGATTTTAGAAATAACTCCATAGTTATGACAATTATCAAGTCCAGCAATCCCTACAAAAATGCCACCAACGTTACATATATATATAATGTGTAGGGCAAAAACTAACACTAAAGCAAAATCAGTCACTTAAAAGTGAGACTGAAGGTTTTCTGTGCTCCTTTAATGTAGCTGATATGAGTCAATAGTGCACTTTGGGAAACTGGAACCTATGAAAAATGATACAAAATCATTGTAGCTCGTAATGCAGAGAGAGAGGCTGATGAAGCTGTGAGACAACAGGAAATTTCAGAAACGTCCAAGTCTCTCATCTTCTAACTTGTCTGATTTGTCCATGTATTTTTTTAAATGATAAAAAGAGAAAAACTACAATTTACAAATGTCTTCGTAGATTCACAGAATGGTTTGGGTTGGAAGAGACCTTAAAGCCCATCCAGTTACACCCACTGCCACAGGCAGGGACACCTCCCACCAGCCCAGGCTGCTCAAGGCCCCATCCAACCTGGCCTGGAACACCTCCAGGGAGGGGGCATCCACAGCTTCCCTGTGCCAGGGCCTCATCACCCTCAGTGTGAAGAACTTCCTCCCAGTGTCTAATCTAAATCTCCCCCTTCCAATTTAAAGCCATTCCCACTCGTCCTGTCCCTACTTGCCCTTGTAAAAAGTCCCTCCCCAGCTTTCCTGGAGCCCCTTTCAGGCCGCTCTGAGGCCTCTCTGGAGCCTTCTCCTCTTCAGGCTGAACAGCCCCAGCTCTCAGCCTGTCCTCATAGCAGAGGAGGTCCAGCCCTCAGATCCTCTTCACAGCCCTGCTCTGGACCTGCTCCTGTTGCAGACACAGTAGAACGTGAACCTGAAAGGGCTGACTTTCAGAAGGGAGAACTGCAGCCCTGCAGGAAGCAGTTTAAACCATGACAATGTGAGGACAGGGTCTCCACAAACACAATGCTCTGCATGGGCAAGCAGAGGAGGTGTTTGGAAACACGGACTACTCAGATTTTTTTGTAACAACACTACCTACACATTATAGCAATGTTATATTCTTAGCTCAGCGGATGGGCTTCCTGTAGAAACTGGACTCACTGGGAAATAATTAAAGCAAATCACTAATGCAGGTGACAAGTCTGCAGAAGTGTCAGCCCTGGAGGAAGGGTGGGGTATCAGCCAGGAACCGCACCTACTGGTTTGCTCTTCTTAAAGAGGCCTAACAAAGAACAAAAGTAAACTGGACCATTTTATAGACCTGACTTAGCAGAAGTTAGTTCCAACCATATACAGATCTGAGTCCCCTGTGGGGTAGGTCCATTATGGAAGATAAGTAATCACCTAGTAAACACCTGTTTATTTTATCTTTATTTTATTATAGTAAAACATATAAGGTTATTTTTAAATAAACAGCATATAGTTCCTAAAAGCCAGCTGGCAACTAGTTAATTGCAAAAAGCCTGCAGCCTAGAAGCTGCATCTGAGAAGGTGAAAGATGTACAGACGAGCAGGGGTGCCCTCAAGAAGGCTGCACAAAATGTTTAGCTCTGGAGCTGCCGTGTGCCTTCTGACCTGGAACGGTCATGACAGGAGGAAGAGATTGCCTTCTGAAGGAAATGCGGAACACCGCCCGTTTCATACTTTCTCTCTCTTTCTGAATCACCCCCCTCGCACACACAGATTTGGGGAATCGGGCCTGGAGCCCTTTTTCCTGCTCTAAGAGGTGAGGTCTTGTAGGACTGCTCCGAGGGTGATGGTGGGCAGGAAGTGAGGGCAGAAATGGATTCTGAGGTCATGTACAACAAGCCCAGCTCCGTTTCCAACTTCAGCTCCTGCCAGAGCCACACCAGCAGCCTGATACGTCCAGAGTTTTGCTTGCTGAAGGATGAGCCAGGCTCTGGGCCACTCCATGATTTTGGCAAGCTGACAGATTTTTTCCCTAAGAAAACGGGAAATGGAAGAGAGCCCATGGCTCCTCAGGTACTTCCTGAGAAATTTTTAATGTTTCCAATTAAAAACATTCTGCCCCAGACCTCACCACTGCTTTCTAGCCCTTGCTCTGCCTTCTGCAAACACCAATTAAGTCTGTGATCCAGTTCATGCAGTGGCCCCAGTAACAGCTGTACCAGCACAATGAGTTGGTACTGGGGTGGAACCAAGTGGCTGGGAGAACAGGGAGCTTCAGGATCTGCTTGAGCTGCCAAAAAAAACCACCCACTGAACAATGGCCTCAGGTAAACACGGGATTTCAACGGATATGTACAGAACTTGCAGGCCTGAGGCTGTTCTTTCCACCA
The DNA here is from genome assembly GCA_033558185.1 of Dromococcyx pavoninus. Classification (NCBI taxonomy): domain Eukaryota; kingdom Metazoa; phylum Chordata; class Aves; order Cuculiformes; family Neomorphidae; genus Dromococcyx; species Dromococcyx pavoninus. Next base: position 19,060 of record JAUMJL010001107.1, on the reverse strand, counting down.
AGTAGCCAAAATCCTTTAAAAGACAAAAGAAGGCTGCCAAGAAAAGAGCCACGGGAATGTTTTTAAAGAAAGGTATTTTAGGTAACATAAATACAGAGATCAGCAGGAAACGTTTTTACAGCATCTTTCCAGTTTGCTGCTGGTTCTACAAAAACAGGTATTACTGGGAGTCCTGCTTTCAGTAAGTTGTAGGACTGGGACTGACACTACTTTAGGAATGCTTTATATAAATGGCAGATCTACGTGGTTTCCGTGTATCAACTCAAAAGAGGGGGGAAAAGGTTGAAATCACATTTCACAGTGGCAGGGGGTGGGGAGGATGTTTTCCTGTATTCTGTCACATGCCCTGAAGTACAGCAACTCTGCCTCCCACTCCTCAAAACCGATACCTGCTGCAATGAACAGCTTTTCATTCTTCTGCTGATCGTGAGACTACCGTTAGCTACTTACTCTTGCAACATGACTTGCTGGGGAGACAATGAGGTCATCACTGGAGGTGACATCTGCTCAGGATAGAAGTCAGTCTTTAAAGGGTCACTTCCTGGCTCTACTTTGATTGTTTTCTTCAGTGTAGGCTTCTCGTAAGACTCAATGACCGGCACTGTGTGGGGGAGAGTGGAAGAGGAAAGGCAACACATAAGAAGTATGGAAACATGTGGAAATAAAACATATGAAAAAATCTATAGTTAAAACAAAAGAAATGCCCCAGCTCCATATTTAGTGCAACAATTTATGCTAAAAAACGGAATCTTACACTTTTAGACTATCTTGTGATGAACTATGATTCAAAACAATTCTATTCATGTTCAGCAGTCCAATATTTTAGCAGTCTGAATCTCAGGAGATAGAAAGCTTCACGTAAGTATAAATCAGAACGGAGTACAGTCTTAGTAAAATATTTACACAGTAAATTCTACGCCTGTGTATTTCAGAAGAGCAGGAATTATGCTCCATCTCCTAAAATGTGAAAAACACCCAAAAAAGCGCTTGGATATACAGTTATTTTCCCAGGATGAAATGGCATAGAAGAGAAACTGACTCCACCCACCTGGCACGCTGCTTGGGGTTTCCATCTCATCGGCAAGAACCGTGGACACCATGATGGGCTGCTGGAGGTGGGGAGCATACATAAAGGGGACCGGCTGGACCACCACGGGCTGGATAACCGGCAGTATTCCAGGGCTTCTCAGTCCGTGCCGGGAAAGAGCGGCGGCCATGACAGGTGGAATTGTTATTGGCATGGAAATGGGCTGCACCCCCGGCGGTGAGGGCGGGAATTTACTGAGAGGGGAGCTGGGCGAGGACAGAGTCAAGCCAGGTGAGGCTCTCCTATGCACAGTCTGAAATTTGAGGGGGGAAGGAGAACTTCCAGTCGAAGGCGGCGAGTTCCGTTTGTTCACCGTCAGGTCTACTGGCTCCATCTGGATTCCATTCGAGAGTCCTTCAGGGCTGGAGTAGAATTTATTGTGCAACACGCTCGGTGCAGAATAAATGACGCTGTATTTATTTGGCTTCATTTGGTCCATGTAATTGGACGGGTATGACTGTCAGAAGGAATGAAAAAATTAGAGAAAATCAAACCATAAATCAGCACGCACACCATTACTGCTGAAAACGAAAGGCAGCTACTAAAGAAAGGCAGAAAAAGCTTTAAGAAAGCACTTCAATGTACTTACTAAATGAATGCGAATTAAATAAAGTCTAAAGATATCACACAGAGGAAGTTACTCAAGTACTGATTCACTGTTCCAGAAGCAATGAAGCAGGTGATAAAAACAAATCCTCAAGGCTTATTCAACCCTTCTTCTCCTTTAAAAACTGCTTTTCATATACTAAACTGCACATGACTTAACTGAACTGAGAAATACATGGTGCTATGCCCAGCTTAGGACTATACAGTGAGGATCATGGAGTCAAGCAACAGGGAAGCTCAACTGGCCTTAGAATTGTAAGTGATGGATCCCAATCAACTGCTGAAGTAATCGGAAGACAATCATCACCAAAGCAAGAAATTGTGTATATGAACTGTGCCAGCAATACAAAATACACAGCTGAACTATATAAGCAGTTGGTGGGAATATCAAGAAATGCAACAGGTAAATGCTAAACCTCTACTTCTGTTTTTGAGAAATAAATCAGTGAGCTAGCCAGTCTGATTTTTGAAAACTAGTACAAGGATAAACATTTGGCATGTTGGAAGAATATACCTGTTAGCAGTAGCTAAAAGTTCTCATTGCAAGACCATATAAACCCTAAAGCCACTCTTGACCTACGTGATGATCTGCACTTTTTAGTAGAAATAATCCTTGTAAGCCAAGAAGTTTTAACACTCCTTGCAGAGCACAGTGTTATTAAACAACTATGCAGATCAATTTATATTCAAAAAGTGTTGAAAACAGACTGTTTACGAACAGGTAACTTACAATGGAAAACAATGTGATGTTCTAACATAGTAGACAGACACAGACAACACAATCCACACACTATTTAGCCCTTAGATGTTGTAAATTTTTTTCAATAAAAGGCTAGCTTTGGATTCTAAGGTAAATAAAGCTTTGTATGATGGCTAAGCAGCCTCACACTAACATTAAAACTGTTGAATTCTTCAGCACCAAAAAGACTTTGATGAGTGGAATTTAAAAAATGTTCAAAATGGTAGAAGGTGAAACAGATCATAAGTATAAAACTATTGCATTTTTATACAATCATTTCCATGACATTTCTATCACTTTTCCTGGAGTGGAAACTTCTAGCAGTAGATCTTCCTGGTTTCTTACTTCTGCCTTCCCTGTGAGGGACAGTCAGTTGATTTTAAATGTCGACATTAACTAAAAGGTTTTTTGCAAAGTGACACAAGTGTATTTTTCTTCTTTCCAGTTGCTGTTTGAAAGAGTGATTTTAGAAATTAAACTCTCCTGCTGCATTCATTGTTCTGTGATACCACAACAAAGCTGAGTCACCTATTCCATCAAGTTTTCAAATAAAACCCCATACACTATGGTGATTAATTTCAAACAGTGAATATTACATTAAAACCTCTGAAACTTTATTCTCTTTGTGACTATTCTTACACATTCAATCTATAAAAATGTTCATTTTCGATGGTAATTGGTTCCTCAGAATTCTATCAAAATGCCACTATAACAAGCAGTGCTGGCTGGTTCTATGGCTCTGCCACCACTGCTGAGCCAAGTGACAAAATTAATTCTAAGTGATGAAGGCCACTGACTATTGACAGTGTTTAATATTTAACAGTGGTTTGTATCTACCAAATCTGACCAAGTTACGGGCATAGGCAAAAACTCAAAAGTTTAAACACATAAGAGATGTGAAATTTCTGTTAAAATTGCCATCACTGGTTTACAGAACTTTGTTCTGTACATGTTCCACCACCAGGCATCAGTGCATTTACAGTGCCACAGGATCATCAGGGATGATCACCAGGTCGCTTCCTACAAACACTTCTTCCACTGCAAGAATACTAGAAAGGAAGAAGACTATGCAATTTACATTTTAGAGAATATTTTTGGTCAATGAATCTATTAAAGAACACAGCATCTCCAGGCTCTACCTACACAGTTTTCCTTTTTCAACTCTTCAAGTAACGCCAGGTATGTGAGTCGAAAAAATACCAAACTATTACAATGTTGTGCAGAGCGCTGTAAACTAGAAAAGTTAAGTAAAATACATTGACAAGCAAGAAATACTTTTCAAGAATTAGGAAGAAAAGGATGATGTTTTTAAGACGTGATTATTTTAGGGATTTGGTATTTTACCCCATATGCCTTGCATTATTTTGCACAGAAAGGTTTCGTTATTGTAATTAAAGTGGCACAGATTTAAAACATCAGCTACTTTTTCTGGCACCTTGGGACAGCTGAACCATTTTTCTAATCTCTTCTTCATTCTGTAATTTTAAATGCTTTGTTTCTATCTGAACTGCAGACGAAGTTGTGACAAAAAGGTGTGGTGTGACAGATTATCTGTGTTAGGAAGAAAAAGGGTGTAAAAGATGGAAAGGATGCTAGGTCAACCAGCATTTTTAGTGGAAAAATATCAATAAAGTGTGGTTGAAAACCTGTTCATCTGGAGCAGTAAGTCACACTCAGATCTGTCTCCTGGTTCTGAAATTAAGTTTTCTGTATCTTTTATCATAGCAAAGTCTCATCTTTAAGCTCTCTGGGACATTGGGTTAACATGAACAAATGCTTTTAAGTTTGGTAAATCACTTTACCCTTCTGTGCCAGGGAAGTGGACAGTGCCCTTGGGGTGATGTGGGATGGGAGAGTGAGGAAGACTTCAGTCTCTCTCTGTAAATAGGGAGCATTAACAACAGCAAACAAACCAAAAGCCCCAGTGTCTCTGTTCCCTTTTCCAAATGCCACCAACTGCAGGAAGGAGTGTACTTCATCCCCTGCAAGAGCATTCTTTTCTCATCCGTCCTAGAACTTATGAAAGTACTCTGGTGAGACAATGGGAAATTAGATATCATTGTTCTGTGTGCCTAAAATATTTAAGCTGACACATTTTCCTTGGGTTTCTGCTGTGGGAATTAAGAGAGTAATGCAGGGTTTGGTTTGACTTGGACTAAAAAAAAAGCCAACAAATTCCCACTTTCCTGTAAAATCTGCTTTCCTAAACAACCCTGTGCAAATGATCTGTCACTACAGTAGTTCACTATAAAGATGCAGGGATGTATTTCAATATATAATCCTTTACAGTCTCCATCTAGCTCTTTTTTATGTTTGATAACATCACTTTTCCTCTTCGGGCCTTGCAAAGCAATTCATTTACCTTTCCTTGCTGTTTGTGCACAATAAAAGCCCGAGCATTGAAGACACAAAGAAACTCGAAGATAAATCAAAGCAACTTCTAATATTGGTGAGTCATATCCACGTGGCTCACACAATGAAATCAACAAATCCAAAAGGAGAAAGAATCACCATGCTTTTCCTCTCTACAGTCTTATCAAGAACAAAGACTGGCCAAATACCTCTCCAACACACCTGTCACCACTGAGAAGACTGATGCATCCACAAGGGGCATCACCAAGCACTAATCTGACACAATTTTCTAAATTCTGCTATACTGCCACAGTGAAACATCACCTTTGTTGTACAGGCAAACAGTTTTTGCAGCAATTCACCAAACATTTTATGAACTGCCTAAGCCTATGAATTTAGCTTAAAAATTCAGCCAGCCTCTTGGAAAAACAGGTGAAGAACCTGGTTACCTACTTAGACTACTTGTCAAATCAGTATCATGTAAGAGGATGGATAGGATTTAATCTAGTAGCTAATACACAAAAAAGCATTCTCACCACATGAAATTTGTATTCCAGTAGACTACTTAAGACCTCAACCCCTCACGGAGCACATAGCTATCTTTAAAAATGGGTGAAACAAACAAGTTTTGGACTGATAGAAAGGCAGTGAAAAGCTCTTTATTTCAAAAAGTAATACACAAACAAAATCTTCTTTCACTAAAAGGTCACTGGTACTTGTCCAAATATTTAAAAACTTTACCCAGCTAATATGTAGACAGGACTTAGATGACTTTGTCACTATTTTAATTAAGAACTATCATGAAATGCATTCAATAACTCAATTTAATAAACAGCATGAGCTGTTGGTAGAGTGATGAAATACTGTGGGTGCAAGCTTCAGTCATCTGAGAAGTATAGTTAATCCTTTCATCCACACACCCTGAAATATAGTGGTGTCAAAACCATAATTTGTTTCCCTCACCCACCCCAACTAATGGGTTTTTAAAACAGACTTTATACCTATGGAGAATGTATGTTTGGTAAAATTACCAATAATTCCTAAGCGGCTTCATTTAGTTTGGCCTCTAATGACACCATCGGAATGAAAGATACAATACAAGCAAATCCTGATTTCAGATTTCTCAGTTATGTCAGCCTGCAGGGAACTGCATGCTCTCCTCAGCACCTCCAAAAATCACACTAAGCTTCTCTTTCCTTCCACCTCTCAGAAGAAGGTCTAGAAAATGAACACACTCGGTGGCTGCTGTCCTTTCCTATGCTCTCTCCACCCCGCTATTCCTCCCTTTAGAGGTGTTCTCAGAGCAGTTTCTGCTGGGGAGCCAAGGCAGCAGGCTCCAAGGAAGCCACAAGACCAAGAAGCTCTGGGGAAGCCACGACTTCAAGAGCTTAGGGCTAAACAGCCTGTGTTTATCTACAGAACTGAAACACAAACACCCCTCAGCCTGAGGGAAACCAGGGCGATTGCCATGAGGGGAACCTCACTCAAAAATATCCTTTTCTCTGGACTTTCTGCTTTTCCTTTCCTGCCTGTGTTTCACAGCAACAAAAAATGAAAGCATAGAGACTTGGTAAAACACTCAATAGTCTCTAGTGGCTGGTGAGAGCGAGGACACCAAGTTACAAGGACGACTCCAGACGTCCAATGCACAGAAGGTACCACACCACTGCCAGGAGCAGGTGGCACAGAACAAGCAACACTCGGAACTACAGTCTTGAAATGCACCTGGCTCAGAAATGCTCCCTTGTTCTTCCCACAGCAGTTCTTCCTTCACCTGCTGGTCTGGAGAAGAGTGCCCACTCCTCTCCCGGCCAGCCTGCCGAGGGGACGTCCCTGTCCATCCTGCAGAAGCACACAGCTCTCTGGGGCAGGGTCTGGTGTCTCCCATGCACATCACCCCAAGCCACTGCACAGCCTTCCTCAGCAGATGTGTACAAAAGAGTCTCTATAGTGATTTTCTGTCATTCATGCCATGACACTTTTATTGTGAAAGTGGCCCATTTTCTGCCTTTGATGGACACCGTTAGATATCCTTAGATCACAGTAGATAATCACCACTGACCTTTATGAGGTTATGCAACAATTGTGATTGAAGTGACAGACTGGCCCATACCAAGGTTCTCTCTTGACCCAAATATTGGAATTTGTCATACTTATGCCCTCAATGATAGATCCGTTATTTTTCTATCATTGCTGTCAAGTAAATAAACCCCATGAAAGTCAAACTATAATTTTAAAATGCATATAGCCGCTCAAAAGATCTTTTTAATAGCACTGAAGAAATCAGACTGCTTATAGACACATTTAAACTCACAATTATCCTACATTTTAAATAAAACAGGAAGCAAACTTGTCACTGAAAGATGCCATTCAGAGTATGACTTCAATGCACTCTAATTTATGCACACTGACTCTACCCTTTTAATTGATCATCCTTTCTAAGGGTGTGGTTTCATGTTGCACTTAATCTGATTTTATTGCAGACTAGCATTGCTCTAGCATTGAGCAGCTGCAGAATGAGTCAGACCAGCTTCCTGACCTGACCAAAAAATAAGAGTATTTCTGGTTGGCTAGCAATTCTGACCATTCCCAGAGCTGATCCAAAGGATCCAAACAATTCTGTGGCCGTAGATTGCTTCATGTCATACAAGGGAGACATAAAGCTGGAAAGGAGGGTGAAAAGCCTGAACCTTCCCTTCCAGCAGGAACCTGCAGCTGAACAGGTGAACTGTATGCGAAGCTGCTTCCTAAGGCCAGATCTGCCTGGCAGCCTAAATCACCACAGTTTCCACTGTTCCCCTCCAGCTACACATTCCTGCTGCTCTTGCTTATCAGACTCTCTCTGAGCTGACCCTATATGCCAAGCTGACGGAAAATCAACCCCATTGAAGTCTTCCCCCTTTTTCCCCATTCCTGCTCCACAGCCCTGGTTCTCATCTGTTCATGTGGAAATGTAACGTACCCCACTTACCCAGCAAAAAGCCACTTCTATTTTTGTCAGGATTAATTTTCTACTGTTGGGAGAGCAGAGTTAGCCCCAGGCACGTTTTCAAGATCAAGAGAGAAACAAAAAAGGGGATTGTAAGCAGCTGTCCATTTAGTTCAAAGAGGTAACAGTGACACCACAAGCTCCAGCTGCTCCACTGTGAGGTCCAGCAACTCAATTTCAACCCACCTCCATCAGCAGAATCAGCTACAGAAACCACATTTGGTGGCTGAGGATGTTCTCTCCTCTGCTCTGGGACAGGAACACGAGCAGAGGTAACGGGGCAGGACATTCATCAACTACAGAAAATTTTTTGTAGAATGTAAATTTGACTGCCCTAAAACCAAAATACAACTTCACAGACTTTCCTAGGCTACTCCAAAGCTTGGTGAAAACTCGGTATGAATATAAAGATGGAAAAACTACAGAGTCATCACAAAGGCTAAAGTATTTTCAAAGCCTTACCACTGAAACAGGCTCCATGGCTTCTTGCTTGATAGGGACTGGGTCAAACATCAGCATCTTCTTTATTCACCTGTTCTGATGCCTCTGATGTCCTGGCCTGCAGGTGAAAGGCAAGGTGTTAGAAAGCAGCAGGAAACCCCCCAATCAACTTTCTGAACTGTAAGGAACCTACTATTTTGTCATATGAATGTGAATATTTATCCATCTCTAACATAGCTGCTTAAATATCTGACTGGCCTTCAATTAAATAGTTCAGTTACTGTAAGCTTATTCTTTCCCAATTGCCATTGAAACAAAGGGACACCTGCTCACTTTAATGAAAGTTAATTTGAATTTTTATTGTGCATGTCACATACCAAGATCACACAATTGTCACTTTCATTGCTGTCATCAGCATGTAAACACATCAGAGTTTAGACTATGCATTTCTTAGCATTGTAAATTCAGAATAAACTTATTTGGCTGATAACACAGGGGACTGATTCTGGAGAGGATACCTCTTGTCGTTATAGAAAAGTCAAAACTTTTGAGTACAGTGACACTGAAATCAGTGCAAAATAAAGATTAAAATCCAGGACTAAATTGGAGAGGTACATTCAACATGCTGCAATGACTTAACACAAAAATATACATCAGGTATTTCCCTGAAATAATAGCCTTAGTGAAAATTCAACAACAATTTGTGCTAACTGTGCAAAAGAAAAACACTTTGAAAATCTGGTTGTGTCCTGTGCAACTTCGGCTGTTTTTTTCTACAGTGTTCAACCTCACTTGTCCATTTCCAGCATCTCTCAACCTGACTGAAATAAAAGCATTTAGCAGAAAGCTGTTAAGGAAGGGAGGAGGTACCTCTTTGGGGATAAACCATAAGGGTACGGGGTAAAAAACAAGAGAAGTAAAAGGAAGTTGTGCTCAATGACATCTCGATGTTGGCAAGTTTTCATAAATCACTTGAGGTTATACACTAGACGATGGATGTTAAAGGAGCGAGTTCTGACCACACTCTGTACCGTGCACAGCCCTGCCTGGAAGTGCTACGACCTCTATTAAGAAGTGAGGCCAAAAAAAAATCCACACAAATTCAATTTGTACCACTAGAGGGCACCGGAAAGAAACGAAAACAGCCAGACAATTCCACTGGAAGTAGGGTAGAGGCTCAACACAGATTTGTAGTTAGGGCTGGAAAATTCTCACAGAAATTCAAATAAAACTTTTAAGATGTACCTACTCAAATTAAAACAATTCTCATAAGCCTACACTAATGAACAATCGTGCAATTAACTGCCATGTGTTTATGGATAAAAGTTTGTTAAGAGCTTCCAGAGAAAGATGTCATGAGTTGTTACAAGTCTTATCACTAATATTCAGGTACATGAATAAAGTTTAAAGGCTTATGGTAATATAGTACAACAGTGCACATTTTGAATAGTGGAAACAAACAAGTATCAAAAGTAAATTAAAGTATCTTCATAGTTTTTAAGAAAGTCAAAGGTCTGACAAAACCAACTCATAAAAAAACCGAAACAAATGGCAGCTCAATCCAATTTCCAGTTTAAACTTAACTTGTAGTTTTATTTTAGAAGCAGTTGTGTAAGATGACACTATTTGCTAAAAGTTTTGATAATTCTGTAAAGTATGTCTGTGAGAAGGTATTAACTCTACTCTTTTTTCTTTGAATGGTCATCTTTTTCAGGTTATTACTTTCACATAGCTAGAACTGATGTTTCAGAGGACTCTCTTCCCAGAAATATATCCACACATCTGTGTATTAAATATACACACACATCTGTATCTATGCATCACTCACATGTTCCCACACATATATATGCACTGTGAAAGCAGAAAAGAAGTTATACTTTTAAGACATAAAAAAAGTTTACAGTAAAATGTAGCATCTCGGATCTCATATGTAAGAATTTGGAACTGCTTGCTTTCAGTCTCCAGAAACTTTCAATTTTTAATTTCTGTGTGCACAGATAAAGTGACACATAAATTTGTACTTTAGTGAAGGAAGGAAAGAAGGGAAGAGAAAGAAAAGAGAGAAAAGAGAGATGAAAGGAAGAACGAGAGGGAGAAAATTGAAGAAAGGAGGAAAGAGAAGAGAAGAAAGACAGCAATAGAGAGAAAGAGAGAAGGAAGGGAGGAAGGGAGGAAGGGAGGAAGGGACGAAGGGAGGAAGGGAGGAAGAAGAGTTTGTTCTAAGCAAGCAGTCATGCTCCCAGGCTACTCTTTTTGTCACTTTTGTTGTTTTAGAATTAGATTTTGTTCAGTTTAAAAGTTACTCCTTTTTACCTTTTAATTCAAACAAGCATGTGAAAGACAGTTGATACACATTTCACATGCCCTGATGCATTTGGGTGTTTCCTGAGAGGGCCCTAAATTACTCTGCAGGAATAAGACTGACATAGACAACAGAAAGTGTAATGCCCTGAATAAAAGTGAAAAGTAATTCTCTGTCACTCTCAAGTGTAGTCATCTAAGAACAGCAGAGGAAAATGTTACTTTTGCTACCGCATGATGGTACAGAAATTGAGCACTTCTTTCTCACATATTACTCTTAAGCAGCAGGTTTCTTTGTTTGATAGTGGCTGGAAACCAATTTTCAAGAAAGGAAAACTGATTAATATATAATGCTTGGTCCTGTTGGTCCAGATCAGAGCGTCAGATTATCTTACTTGGTAGAAACTGATAGAGGTGCTATAGAGTAAATATAAGGCAGCTTTGGGTCCGGCACTTAAACAACACTTTCCTAAGGCTGCAAACAAACTCACAAAGTAATTATCTTCTATTTAAAAATAAAGCTCCAAATTGATTGCTCGGATCACATTCACAAACAATTACATACACACGTGCACACTCACACACAAGAGAAGCATGCTACTTCTAGTAAGAATTCAGTGACTTTTTCTGGTCTATTTGTAAAATCCTGTCTACTAACTCAAAAACTCCCAGTCTCTCTCTCCAAAACATTGAGAAAGGGGCACCAGGGAAGGTAAACAGCCTTATCGATTACAGAGGAATGGAAAAACAGTTGGGTTCTACTTTACACACTGATTTCATAATGTACTTGTCTGAAAGCCCACAAATTGTCTAGTAAATACAACTAATTTCTGGCAAATCAAAATACTTCTCCTCACTCCTGAGGTACTCTGGAAAAAAACAGTGAGGAAACAACAACATATTAATTTTAAGTGTATTAAAAAATAAGGGCCTTTGTCTTTCATGTTATTAAGATAAACTATTTCACATTAAAGGGTTTTTTTTCATGTGGGTTAAAAGAATTCAAAATGAGCGCAATCTGAAACTAAATAATTAACTACAATCCGGCAGGCAAACATTCCACCCTCTCCTTTTTTTTCTCTCCCTCTCTTTTTCTGCTAACAAGCCACCCAGTTTTACTTTCTTGCCTCCTCCCATTCACTCCACCCTGTGGATCTCTGCCAAGTCAGTCCAACTTGTCCAAACAGGACATGGCTTTTGATAAGATTTTGCTCACACCCTGTACTTCAGAAAGACAAATGAAGCAATTGTTTTTTGTATGCAAACAAGGACAGGTGCAAGGTAAAGTCCAGGCAGAGTCCTCAGTGTTTTCCTATCTGAAGCCCAGTGAAGACAGCAAGCCAGAAACAACACAAACTGCCCCTGTGATCCCATACGCAGTGAAGCATCCCCTCCAGAAGGGAAGTTCAGCATTAGTAGAACTCATCACCTTGTCAGGACTGAAGATTTCTCTGTATTAACTTCCTGACAGGTATGGTTTACTGTTTCAGAGATATAATTAAGAGTAAATGAAAGCTTAGAGGTATTTAATGCGTACTCCAACAATAAGGACTTGTACAGATTATCTACCCTGGATGAAACGAGCAAAGTGGTTAAAGAATGCACCCAGACTCCAGACCTGCACTGCAGGGCAGCTGGAGAGGAGCACCCGCACTGCAGCTACTCCCAGCACCTCTGCACATCTGCTTTCAAGGTCCACCAGCTCTGCAGGCCTTTTGTGAAAGGAAAGGGTAGGCTGGAGGGACGGTCTGACTGTGCACATCCAACAACTGCAAAGCCTCCCTCCAGCACAGCGCCTTTGCTCTCATCAAGTACCTGGAAGAGCAGTCAGTGACCCGACTCTTGCTGTGGACAGGGGGGCAGCGACCACAAATTCTGCCTCTCTTCACCCTGCAGACAGCACCCGTGGGGTTTGCCTCCTCAATCCTTGTGCCTGTGGGGAGCGAAGAATGCTGCCCTGGGGCAGAGCGAGGCTGTGCCCAGAAGCTTCAAGGTATGACTGTTATTGTGGGTCTAATTACAGCATAATGTAATGATCTCTGCTAAATTAGCACTGCGTGAGTGTCCTCCCCAAAACCACTGCAGCTCTTGCAGCACGGCTGGTATCTCCCAGCCAGCGCAAGCCAAGTGGCCAAAGCTCTTCAGTCCAAGCCCTTTGGAACTTAAGGCTGCTGCTCTAAACTATAACTACTGTGAGCCTTCAGCCAAACTTTCCCTGATACTAAGAAGGAGTGACAATACCCGAAGACTTCCCACCGATGAAATCCAAAGAGTGGGGAGGTTTTCTGACCCCAAGTGAGAAGATGTCTTTAGTAGACCCTTGAAAGGGAGTTTGACAGAGAAAAAAACAGTTTCTGAGAGCAGGATTCCCTGGAAAGGGTAGAAAAAGAGTTTCCCAGGGCTATTAGTAATTGAGTTTGCACTTACTGTATCAGCTGCTCATCAAGACCTGAGTCAGCACAAAAAGTGTTTCTGAAGTTCCATTAACTTTAACGGGAAGTAAGCAAGTGCTTAACTGCACTGGGCCCCAAAACAGCAGCAGGAGAAGAAACTCCCCAGCTCAGCACAGCAGTCAGGCTCACTCAAAGCAAGCAAGAGCAGGGGAAGAAGCAAAGGCCCAGAAATGGGGAAAATAATGAAAAATTAGTACACCAGGAAAATGTTTCACTGATCGGCAGGCTTCCGTGTTTGCTTATTCACTGTATTTCCACTGGGAAATGGTAATAACTGTTGAAAAACTGGAATATTGTGTAAAAAAAAAAGGTATCTGGGCAAAAATTTTCTGCTGAAAGTTTTACTTGGTAGGCAAGAAGAAAGAGAATATTTCTACACAACTCTGTTATTTAGTACTTCAGACTATTTTTCTTCTTATTGACTTGAAAATCTTCTACCTTCCTCCTTCCAGAACTGCAAGCAGACTGAGATCTGTTTATTTGTGCATCCTAACTTTGCTGATGTCACTTTGCTTGACCTAGAACTGCTTTGACATAATAATTTAACAGCTGTGTAGCAGACTAATCAGTATTTCCATTAAACTTACAGAAACACTGTAAGGCTCATTGAGGCCACATGCCTGGAAATGGCTTTGTATGTAAAAATATGAGGCAAAAAAGTTCTTGCAGCGTTCATTAAGAAGACGTTCTCTAACAAGGACAAATGGAGCCTATGCAAACCCTGTTCAACCTTCAGTTCTGCATTTACCGAACCCAAGGGAGACAGAAAGAAAAGCTCTCCAGGCACCTCCATTAGACAATATTCTCCCTTATCAGGGCAGACTGCTGTCTGGTTTCCTGTCTCAAGCTACTTCTTAGAAGGAGTAACAGTCTAGTAAGGATAAAAGATCAGACTTTTGAAAACAAGTGAAGTATGTGGAATGGTATGATAATCTTTCGCTTCCAAACTGAACTTTGTTTCCTTGTTGAGTTTTTCTTAAGAGATTAATTTTGAAAACAATTTAAAAGGAGAAACAAAACCCCTATACTTTTATTATGAGGGAAAAGTGACAGAAAATACTGTCCTCTTACATAACCAGTTCTGCTACTTCATGAAACAGAGATTTAACATTTTTGATAGTATGGGGAAGAAGAAAAAAATGTAATCCTAAAGAGAAGAAGCGTACATTTATGAATAACAGCCTAAATGGTTAATTTGAATGAGGATTTGCATATGGGGTAAATGTCGATGAACTTCTATGTACCTATGGAAGCGGAAAAAAAACCTCAAGAAGAGCAGGATAGTGTAGTGGGTACAAAAGAGACAGTGATGATCCAGCTTCTACTCTTCTAGGTGGGAAGTCTGTCATGCCTTCATGGATCACTTTAGTTTGCTGGTAACACACTGACTGCATGATAAGGAGACCACACGTTTAGGCTTCTTTTTTTTTTCCATTCTGATTTAGTTTGCAATTAAAAACGTGTTAGAACTTTACCTTTCCATTTGGCTGATCTACATTTACATACCCTTCTCCTGGAAGATAACAACTACTGCTACAAAAACCTCAAAGGATGTCTCTGCATCAACTGAATGCTTAACAGGGAAGGGTTAAATCTCTCCTAAAACCTAAATCTCTGCCAAACGTCATATTCTGGATTGGAAGCAACCAGCCTCGGAATGAAAACACAAAGCTTCAATGCTGACAGCATAAAAGAACTCTAGAAGACCTCCTGTTAGCAGTGTTAATTAATATTAAAAAGTTGGTTTACAGAACTATTATAATTGTAATTTCAGTCCCTGATTTTGTAGCACTTCTGGCTACAAAAAGGTTTGAACCACAAAATTTACTAAATTTATTGTACACCAGTTTCCAATATTAAATGCAGTTAAATGCAACGCTTTTCCTCTGTCATGGGAAAAAAAAATTAAATGTGTTTGAAATCTTGCGCTAATTAACAGTTTTAGAATTAAGGTATTTAATTGAATTCTAATGGATAAACCATCCATGGTATTCTAAAATTAACAGAAAAACATCTAAGTAAAAACAACTGAGAGTAACAAATAAAAATAACCAAAAAACAACTTACCAAAACTGTGTGGCCAAATACTTCTTGTTATCTGGATTTCTAAACAGACAAAAAACAATTTGAGGTAAGAATGTGCACAAAATTCAGTAAAAAATATTTTCACATACAATTAAGCCCTGAAAGAGGAAGTTCAAAGCATGTAGGTTGGATACTGCTTGAAAGATACCTGTAACAATTGCAAACAGCTAACTTTTAGCATCCAAAACAGCAACAGCGGAAACTAAAAGAGTGCTTAAAGAAACAAGTGAAACAAAAAAGAAGTAAAATGAAAGGGTGAAAGTATTTCTGTGTGTAGAGAAACCATACATATTCCAGCCCATAAGTGAATAAACACTCCATCCAGCACTTTCATCTGATTCAAAGCCCACTGAAGTTAATTCAAGTCTTTCTCTTGATTTCAATGAACTTTGGCTTGGGTCCTTTAGCTCTTCTTCTGTCAGATCCAAAGCAACAAAGATTTATGTTCTTTCTCAATTTCCTCTTAATTTTTCTCTATGTCTGCCTGCAACAGGGTGAGGGGAGAAGACAAGTATAAAAGCAGGAGTAAAAAAATTACTCTTAAGCCTTCAAAAATGCAAAATGTGAGACAGCCATACCTATTCATTCCAACAAAAAGTCAGCCAGCAGCGCCTACTTTCCGTATACATCTGGAAGACAGTGAATCTTCTAGTATGTATAAGAAAATATATATTCCTTTCGAGATGTGGAAATGCAAATTGCTTGTAGTGGAGCATTCAGGCCGGGTAAGGGCAGAAGAAAAAAACCTCGTGTGCCTACAGATGTGAACCCTCTTCTAAGTTCTGCTCTTTCTACACCAGTGCAACTCTAACTCCTAACGCAGCTATTCCACATGGGCTGATCAGCAAGGGAGGGCACAAACCTGGCTCACAACTTTCTGGACATCCAAGGACAACTTTTCAGCTAAGAGAGCGAAGCTCCCCTGTTCACTCCCATAACTACATCGGAGTTGAGGGCGTGCGTTAAAGGTTAACTTGGAAACCTCGTTATGACATAACACAGGCATCTTAAGCAATCGTGAGTGTGCAGAGACATGATAACTCATTGGGTGGGGACTGGGAGTTGAGGGGCAGCGACAAGGGGCCTGGACATTGCTACCGATCTGTCAGAAAACAGCCTGAAACAGGAAAGAGCACCACACATGCCACTTGGAATGTGTGACGCAAACCCCAGCCTTGAAACAAAGAACAGGAAACAGCTCTGCTGGCTGCGCTGGGGAGAAAGCACAGAGAAACATTTAGGCGGCCCTCCCTGACCCTATATTCATGAGCAGCTGGAGTCTTTTAAAACAACAACAGTGGGTGGAGGTGTTTGTTCATTGGGTGTGAATAAAAACACTGTCCTTATGCAGGGGACCTGCCCTATTTACAAACAGGCTCCCTTCACATAAGAGAGCAGGAGATTTTTAGACACTACAGGTCATGCCTGTTAGCTGAAACCTTCCCTAGGACCAGCTGGTTTTTACAGAATGCCAGTAGCTAAACGGAGCTACAGCTTCACACACCAGACAGGCAGCGCCCAGTCGGGCAGTAAAGTACCTTCTTCATACACAGAGCTGGGGAGATCAAACCACTGCAGAAGGGACTTGTGAAGCCAGAGGATGCTCCTGGACAGGGTCTCGCTTTTGTTCAGTACTTCTCAATAGCTGAGCAACGACACCACCCAGTGCACCCAAGAATATCCTTCTAAGCCATCACACGCTTAACCTTTTACATCCCTGTTTAATATGCACATAGACATCATCTCAGAACATGATTTTCCATGGATATAATACTTTTATTTTTGAAGCACTCAAACATAGAGATAAATAAATTAAACAAGCTGACAAGGGAGCATAGGAAAGGCACATCTTGTCTAGATGTTAGGCAGCAGAATAACGTCAACATTCATTTTCCTTCAAATCTCTCTCCTCTCTTTCATACTTTGTACTGGTTGTTTATAAACCATGGGTGGGACACCTAATATTATCCAATGTCAGAATGTGTTGCTACAAATTATGAGGATGAGCACCACAGTAACACTAATAATTGCTGTGGGATTTCACGGCTGGAGTTTAACAAGGCACATGAGGTGACAACTGGCTAGTACAGCATCTACACAGCAACCTGTGGGTGTTCAGGGTTTATGCCGATAGTATCAGTTCCTTACTTTCTTCACACAGAATATCTGGGAATATAAGTAATTTGGTGGTTGTGTAACTCCCACCTCTACTATCTCTGAGCCTTCAATCAATCTCACTCATATTTACATCATTATTTATCTAGAGACTTTTGCTTTTGTCTAAACAGGTGCTGCCTAGGTCAAATCTTCATAGTACCTAAGGACTCCCTCGCAGCTCTACTTCTTAGAAAAAATTTTGCTTGGTTTCTCAGGGAAGGGAGAGACCCTTTTTTTGCCTTGTCCTTACCCCCAGGCTCCCTTGTGGTCTATGACATATTTATAACAGGGTGTGCAGGGGAAAAAAAAATATTTGGTAAAAAATAAGAAAGGCCAGTCAAAACAGCTTCAGGTTTTTGTATTTTGAAACTAGACAAAATATTCTTAAAAATACAAGTGGAAAGTTAGTTCGAAATAAATCTCTTCTGGATCAGGCAGGATTATCAAATCCAGATGTAACCGCTCTCACACAAGAAGGAGCTCCTCATGTGATTATGAAGACAGTGTTATCTTCAAAGTATTCTATGGAAAAGGCATTACCGAGCAGCCCTGTAATCCTTTGTTTTCAATAGAGGTAATGAACATTTACGGATATTCGCTGAAATAAAGTGAAGCCTTCAAATGTCTCCTGTCAGCCACCCAAATTCAGCGTTTTCAACAATAAAACCTTCGGAGTTCAGCTCCAAAACCAGTGATACTTCCTGAATTTTCAAAGGTGAGGAAACAAATCAAACCCAGCAGTCAGGTACGGTACCCAAATCCCCAGGGGTGTACACAAAGCAAATTTAGTGTGTTTTTCATTATAACTCCTGAATGATCCCCTGAGCTGCTGTGACACAGGTCCTTCTCCCAGCCTTGGGCTGTGATCTCCCAGGGTGCTGCTCCTTCCTTTGCCAGGGATTCCCCGGCCGTGCCAGGTGCTCCCATGACAAAGCTCCAAAGCAAGTAACTCCTATTCCCATTTCGGCTTTAATAAAAAAACAAGGCATCCGGTCAAGGGAGGCTCGTGACGGTCCTTGTTCCCAACTCCACACTTAAAACGTGCAGCGGCGAGGACAGCACCGCATTTTACCTTCTCCCGTGCCGTGGCTGCGGGGTGCTGCGAGCAGAGGGCAACGCCAGGGATACGGAATTCGGAGAGTGGGTCCCATCCCTGGCTTCCCTGGGAATTACAGCGGGGACGCTGCCAGAGGAGACCGGCTGCGCCGGCACTTGCTCGGCGCCGAGGTAACCCGCTGCGCTTTCCAGCTCGAGAGCGATGACATTCCCGTCTACCCTCGCCTGTCACACCCGCGTCCGGGGGGCCCCGCTCTGCGGGCGGCGGGACCGGCCCCCCCGCCGGGGAGCGCTGCGGGCGCTGGGGGCGGCCCCGAGCGGCTCCGCCGGCCACACAGGTGCGCTGCCCGCCCCGAGCGGCGACCCCCGCCTCGGCGCCCCCCGCACCGCGGAGCAGCGCCGCTAGAGCCTCGCACGCCTCGAGCCGAGCGCTATTCCCCGCCCGCCGCAGCGCCCGCACGGAGACCCCGTCCCCCCGCTGCCCCGGTGGCGCCGCCCCCCGCCCCCCGCGGGCTCCGCGCCGCTCGCAGCGCCTGGAAACTTTTCCTCCTGCGGCGCCTCCGTCCGCAGCCGGCGTGGCGTAGCCCCCCTCCGCTCTCGTACTTACGCTCTGCGGGCGACGCGGAGGCTCCTGCGGTGCCGGGGGTCCTGATGGGGGTTGCGGGCGCGGCGGTGGCACCGGGGCGCGAGGCCGTCGCGTCCCCGCAGCTCGAGGCGCCTCGGCGATGGCTCCGTGTCCGTGTGCGGGGAGGAGCTGCCCGCCCGCCGCCCTCCTCCCGCCCTCCGCCTTCCCC